>CAUYRT010103316.1:0-21114 GCA_963574885.1 Lepilemur ruficaudatus
GGGAAATGAATAACAAAGTTTAAAGTGACTGACCATGAATTTTAAACATCAACATCAAGGCAAGACCTTCCACCAGCAAAAAACATTATGGCTTGCTAAAGGTTCAGATGATCGTTAGCATTATCTAGGCATATTAAGGTATGTACATTGTTTTTTTAAAATATAGTGCTAGTGCTTACTTAATAGACTACAGTATAGTGTAAACATAACTTTTATATGCATCAGGAGACTGAAAAATTTGTGTGACTTGCTTTCCTGTAATTATTTGCTTTTTGGCGGTGGTCTGGAACCTCTGAGGCATGACTGGAAATGAATTCAGTAAAGTTGCAGGATTAGAACTAATAATTCAGTAAATTTAGGACACAAAATCAACATGAAAAAATTTGTAGCATTTCTATACACTAATAATAAACTCTGAAAAAGAAATGTTTTTAAATCCGATTTACAATTGCTACAAAAAAATAAAAATACTTAGCAATAAATTTAACCAAGGAAGTGAAAGATCTGCACACTGAAAACCATAAAACACCGATAAAAGAAATTGAAGAAGACACAAATACATGAAAAGGTATCCTGTGTTCGTGGATTGGAAGAAGTAATGTTGTTAAAAATGTCTGTACTACCCAAAACAATCTATAGATTCAATGCAACCCCTGTCAAAATTCCAATGACATTTTTCACAAATAGAGAAAAAAAATCCTAAAATTTTTATGGAAATACAAAGACCCCAAATCACCAAAGCAATCTCGAGAAAAAGAACAAAGGTAAGAGTATCACATTACATGACTTCAAATATACTACAAATATTTAGTAATCCAAACAGCATGGTATTGTCATAAAAATGGACACGTAGACCAACCAATGGAACAAAATAGAGATCCCAGAAATAAATCCACACATTTACAGTCTGTTGATTTTTGACAACGATGCCAAGAATACACAATGGGGGAAAGGACGATCTCTTCAATAAACTGTTGGGAAAACTGCATATCCATATGCAGAAGAATTAAATTGATCTCTTATCTCACCCCATATACAACAATAATGTCAACATGGATTAAAGATTTACACATTGAGAATTGACACTCTAGCAGTACTAGAAGAAAACATAGATGAAAAGCTCCATAATGTTGGTCTAGGCAATATTTCGTTTTATGTGATCCCCAAAACACAAGCAACAAAACCAAAAATAGACAAATGGGATTATATGAAACTAAAAACCTTCTGAACAAAACTGGAATCAACCAACAGAGTGAAGAGAGAAACTATGGAATGGGAGAAAAAAATTGTAGGCTACGTATTTGACAAAAGATTAATATCTAAAATATGTAAGAAAGTCAAACAACTCAATAGCAATAAAACAACCTGATTAAAAAATGGGATCAGAACTTGAATAGACATTTTTCAAAAGAACACACACAAATGGCCATAGGCATATGAAAAAATGCTCAATGTCACTAATCAGGGAAATGCAAATTAAAACCACAATGTGATATCACTCGCAACTGTTAGAATGGCTACTACAAGTAAAAAGAAAACCAAAAAGATAACAGGTGTTGGTGCAAGTATGGACAAAGGGAACACTTGTACACTTTTGGTAGAAATGTAAATTAGTACAGCCATTATGGAAAACAGTATGGAGTTTCCTCAAAAAATTAAAAATAGAACTACCACCTGATCCAGCAATCCCACTACAGGGTATACAGCCAAATGAAATGAAAACATTATGTGGAAGATATATCTGCACTCCGGTGTTCATTGCAGCATTACTGACAATAGCCAAGATATGCAATGAACCTAAGTGTCTATCAACAGATGAATGGATAAAGGTGTGCATGGGGGGGTATGTGTGTATGCAAAATGGAATACTATTCCACCTTAAAAAGAAGGAAATCCTTTCATTTTTGACCACGTGGATGAACCTGGAGGACACTATGTTACGTGAAATAAGTCAGGCACAGAAAAACAAATACTGCGTGATCACACTTGTAAGTGGAATCTAAAAAAAGATGAACTCATAGAAGCAGAGAGTAGAATGGTGGTTAACAGGTCTAGGGAGAGGGGGAGATTGGGGAAATGTTGGTCAGAGGATATAAAATTTTAGTTAGATAGGAGGAGTAAGTTCAAGAGCTCTATTGTACAACATGGTGACTATAGCTCATAACAATGTATTATATTCTTGAAAATTGTGAGAGATTTTAAATGTTCTCACCACACAAAAGTGGTAAGTATATGAGGTAATGTATGTTAACCAGCTTGATTTATCCATTCCACAATGTGAATATATATAATACTAACACACCATGTTATATACAATATGTACAATTTCACTTGTCAATTTAACAATAAAAATAAACATTGAGATTCTAGAGCAGGGTTTGGAGGTGGACAGACACCTGAGCACACCCAGACTATGCTTTCGTTAGGTTCTGAGGAGCAGGTCTAACGAGCAGGGCTGTGAATATTCTATGAGGGAATCAACAAAGTGGGGAATGAAGACTAAGCTCAGAAAATCTAAGCAGAAAACTTTAGAGTTAAACAGCGGCATCAGTAGGGAGGTCGTTTGTGAAAATGGATAGGGAGAACTAGCGTTCGTTGTCACAGGACCCTTGGTTGGAATGGAGAAAGGTGGGTCTGAGTTCCATTCCATCCCACTTACTAGATGTATGACCTTGAGTAAGTTACTCAACCCTTCTAAAAATTACATTTCTCTTCTGTAATTTGGGCAAAATAACAGTACATACCTCACTAAAGGTTTGTTTAAAGACTAAAGAGAATACCTATAAAATGCCCAGCACAGTCACTGGCATACAGCAAATGCTCAATAAGTGTTTGTTGTTGTGTTTGTTATCTTTTCTCTGCTTAGTAGTTTCCTAAGTATAATTCAAAGACATTTTTATTTCCATGATGTAAAGGCAGAGCTTTCTAATAGAATTATAATTCTAATGATGTAGAAGAAAACATTTTTGGGGTGAAGTTAGGGGTAAGACTGGGAAAATTTTTGTCCTACGACTTCCATTGTATGTAGAGACCACAGTTGTTCCAAGCTCAATCCTGTGGCCCAAAAGGCCACACCCATGTGTCCACCATCTGCATAATCTTATGAAATCTGCTTACCCTCCTAGTATTTCAACTTTTCCAACAAATGGAAAAGTTGCATCATAAGAGTATCAAGAATTCCACCTTGCCTATTCATTGTGTGAAGGATTTAATATTAACAATGTATTAAAAAATGACCAGAGAACAGCAGGTACTATGATGCTGTCTAAAAAAATTAACCTTTATCTAATTCCCACCATACATTACCATTAGACGCTGTTACAACATGCAAATACATTGTCTATATGACGATCATCATTGGTGTAGAGGAAAACTAAGAGTATTCAAAAGAGGACTGAAGCCGTTAAGGGCCCCAATAAAGTACAGTTTTAAATGCATGAACCTTGGAGCTAGAATGCATGGAATAACAACCCTGCCCCATCACTTACCAGCTCTGGGGCCTTGGTCTTGTTACTTAACCTCCCTATATGCCTTGATTATTTTCATATTTTAAGTGCATATGGTAATAATCTAACTTCAGCTTTCTGGGGTTCAGTTAATAACTGTGAAGTGCTTCAAACAATTTTTGACACATTTACATGTTAGTAAAGTGTAGTAATTACTATTGCACCACATCAGTTTCCTTTCAAAAAATAAGAATTTAATGGGAAAATTGGAACAGTTACCACTTTTGAGGTACAGAAGAAGATGGATGTAGTAATTAGGTTACATGTATACGAAACACCTAGCTCAGTGCCCGACACATAAGAAATCAATGCTAGTGTCACTAATATTGTTATTACTATCACTATCGTCATTGTTGTCCTTGAGGCAGAGCTAGGGATTGAACTCACTATCAATCATTTCCAGTAGAACGTAATAGATGAAATAAAGGGGTCAAAGTTTTAATGAGAGTCTGCGATTTTGTCCTAGATGTGGCATTCACTTAATATTTACAGACTCAATAAATGAATGAATTTGTACTTGGACCATCTTTCTGGATAAGCCTGTGGAATTTGCAGATGCTATTTCTATCAGACTCAGAAGTTAGCCCTCTTGACTGCTTTCCCACCATCTCTGCATTCGACCAAATATAAAGCCAGAAAACCTAGATACTTTTCTTACTCCATCAACTATTTCAGTTCACATCTACACCCGTTCTCCAGACATGTTCTTAGTTTGAATTTCCCAGGCAATGTTTATTATCTTTGCCCTCTATTATAACACCAGGCTTAATCTCTTAGTTCTGTATCCATTTGGAGTATAGGTTGTTTTATTAAGAAACAATTATTATTAAATTATTTGAGGTTCTATATTTTCTCATCAATTTGCCCAGAATTTGGACTGATGAAATTTTACTATGAAGGGTGTGAGTCCAAAGAAAATGAAGATTTTATGAATTCTCTTATAAAATATTATTTTATATGTAACTAAATGTTAAAATAGCAAAATATAGTCCAAGTATGAGTGATAATATTACCAACCTATCACATCTTGGTCTATTCCTTCAATAGGGGGTTATCTAGACCATATTTAGTACAAAAAGAACCCTCTCCATTGGGTATCAATGAGAAACTTTATAATAGGCCTTAGAATCCTTTTCAGTACAGTGCCTTGGGTAGCCATACCCACTCGCTACAATTCAGTTCTTGGAATAAAACCTACTTAACATTTTTGGACAATGAAAAAGATAAAAACTAAAAAAGGGACTTCCATACCTAGCCGTATAATATATACAAAGAAGTTAATTCTTGTTTAGTAAAAGGAATGCGTGCTCCAGGCCAGCCCTAATGGCCTCAGACTCCAGCAGACTCAGGATACAGGCCCATCCCAGTAGACTCCAGCGCCAGGCTGGTCCCTGTGAACCCAGGTTCCAGGCCAACCCCTATAGCCCCGGGCCTGGAGTTGGACCCAGCCTCCAGACCCAGTACTAAGCCAATCTAGTCCATTGCAAGATTGGCTGACTCAATTGTGCAGGCCTTGGCTGAGTTTTGTCTACAAGCACCATCTACTGTCCTTAACAAAATATTGGCAAACCAAATTCAACAGCACATTAAAAGGATCATTTTCCATAGACAGGTGGGATTTATCCCAGGGATGCAAAAATTGTTCAGCATATGAAAATCAATAAATGTGACATACCACTTTAAAAGAATGAAGAAAAAGCCATATGGTCATTTCAACAGATTCAGAAAATCTATTGGACAAACATTAACATCCTTTCATGATTAAAAAAAAAAAAACTCTCAACAAATTAGGTATTGAAGGATGTACCTCTATCTAATAAAGGACATATCTGACATGCCCACAGCTAACATTATAATCAATGGGGAAAAGTTGAAAGCTTTTCTTCTAGGATCAGGAACAAAATATAGATACATACTCTTGCTGCTTGTATACAACATAGTCCTGGAACTCCTACCTAGAGCAATTAGGTAAGAGAAAAGGGTGGGGGGCAAAGGAAAGCATCTAAGCAAGACATTTTCTCTGTTTTCAGATGACATGATCTTGTATAGTATATAGAAAACCTTAAAGACTCCACCAAAAAAACTGTCAGAATAAACAAATTCAGTAAAGTTACATGATTCAAAATCAGCATACAAAAATCAGTAGCATGTCTATACACTAACAACAAACTCTCTCAAAGAGAAATCAAGAAAACAATTTCATTTTCAATAGCTATGAAAAAATACTGAAGAATAAATTTAACCAAGGAGGTATAAGATCTGTACACTGAAAACTATAAAAAATTGATAAAAGAAATTGAAGAAAACATAAATACCTGGAAATATATCCTGTGTTTATGGATTGGAAGAATTCATATTGTTAAAATGTTTACGCTATCCCCCCAAATCTGCAGATTCAATGCAATCCCTATCAAAATTCCAATGACATTTTTCACAGACATAGGAAAATATGATCCTAAAATTAGTATGGAACCACAGAAGACCCCAAATTGCTAAAGAAAACTTGAGCAAAAAAAATAAAGGTAGAGGCATTAACCTGATTGCAGAATATACTACAAAGTGATGGTAATCAAAACAGCATAGTACTGGTACTAACGCAAGACAGAAACATGATCAGTGGAACAGAACAGAGATCCCAGAAGTAAATTGATGCATTTACGTCGATAGATTTCTGACAAAGATGCCAAGAACACACAACGGAGGGAAGAGAATCTTTTAATAACTGGTTCTGGGAAAATGATATCCACATCCAGAAGAATGAAACTGGACCTTTACCTCACACCACATACAAAAATCAATTTAAAATATATTAAAGACTTAAATGCAAGACCTGACACTGTAATGCTACTGGAAGAAAACAAGGGAAAAGTTTCATGATATTGGTCTGGGCAATGATTTTTTGTGTATGAAACCAAAAAGTATAGGCAACAAAAGGAAAAATTGACAGATTATGTCAAACTAAAAAGCTTCTGCACAGTAAGGGAAACAACAGACTAAAGAAACAACCTACAAAGGAAGAAAAAATATATGCAAACTGTCCAACTGATAAGGGATTAATCAGAAACTCAATAGCAAAAAAAGAACAATCCAATTTTAAAAATGGGCAAAAGACTCTACTAGACATTTCTCAAAAGAAGATATACAAATGACCAACGGGTATATGAAAAAAGTGCTTAACACCACTAATTCAGGCAATGCAAATTATAACCACGATGAGGTATCACCTCACACCTGTCAGAATGGCTATTATCAAAAAGATGAAAGATAACAAGTGCTAGCAAGGATGTGGAAAAAGTGGAACTCTTGTACATTGCTGGTGGGAATGTTAATTGGTTCAGGTATTATGGAATATGATACAGAGGTTCCTCTAGAAAATAAAAATAGAGCTACCATATGATCCAGCAATCCCATTATTGGGTATGTATCCTAATGAAATCAAAGCATTATGTGGAAAAGATACTTGAATCTCCATGTTTATTGCAGCACTATTTGCAATAGCCAAGGTATGAGATCAACCTAAGTGTCCATTAACAGATGAATGGATAAAGAAAATGCGGTATGTACATACAGTGGAATACTATTCAGCCTTAAAAAAGGAAATCTTGTCTTTTGCAACAACATGGGTAACCCTGGAGGACATTAAGTCAAATAAGCCAGGCACAGAATGACAAATACTGCATGATCTCATTTATATGTAGAATCTAAAAAAGTCAAACTCACAGAAGCAGATAGAATGGGGGAGGGGATGAGAAAGGGGTTTGGGGAGAGTCAGGGCTTTTAATTTTTAGTATATACCCTTTCCTATGATTTGATGTGTTTAATATGAATTGTGCCCGATACTACTTTTCCAGTTTGGAAGATACATTAAAAGAGTTTGATGGGTGAATAAATGTAACCTAAACATTTTAGGTTACATTTAGGTACAGTACATTTTAGTACAGTACATTTTAGTACAGTACATTTAGTAAAGTACATTTTAGGTTACATTTAGGTACAGTAATCATTTTATTCTGAATACACAGTTACAGAATTATGTCCTTACATTGTTACTCCCAGGCAATCATGAATGTTTCAGTTCATTCTCAAAAAAACAAAAAAACCCTGCAAATTGTGCCTGTAAGAACTTAGTAGTGAAATTTCACAACTTCCAAATCAGTCACACTTGAGATTGAGGCAAAAACTGCTAGTAATTGTAGGGGCTGTGCAAATCCAAGGTGGATTTAGTGTCCAATAAGGGACACTAAAATCATTTAGCTCACATGATTCTCACAATGATGGTGCAAAGAAGGTAGATGGATCAGTTTTCAGGTTTTTCAAGTCAATTGGGCTTCAGAATCCAAGTATAATGCAATTCCTTAGCAATGACACCCTGCACATCTCTTTGGAGTCTAATGGTCTAACTCTGTAGTGTTTCAAACCTCAGCAAACTACCCAGATACTCTTTATAGCATTACTGTTCTATGAGAAATTAAAACTTCTTGATCTAAATAAGAAACTACTAACACCCAAAAGTAAAGTCCCTAACAGATTAAAGAAAGAAGAATGCAGTATATGTAATAACTGATAATGGAAAGAACCACCCTAATGACCTCTTAAAACAGAATCATTCACTCAGCATATTGTTTTTAGAGTTTCTTTGGATTCCTCTCTACTCAGAAAAATGTTATTCTTCTGTTACAGGTGGTTAATGTTGCCTGAAATCTGACTTCCTAAACAGGGCATTATCCAGATTATTTTTGTTAATATTGATAGTAAATGAAGTGGGGTACAATGAGTTGAATTTCTTGGTTCTCCTCCATGTAAAGTTTCTTTTTAAAAAAATTTCAGAATATGACAGGGGTTACATGAATTACTTTTGTACCGTTGGAATCAAAGTTAAAAGTGTATCCATCACCCATACAACGTGCATTGTACCTGTTAGATGTGAATTTACCAATCCCCACCTCCCCCCTGCTTGATTTCCATTGAATTTTACTATCATATGTACACATGAGTGTTGATCATTTAGTTCCAATTTAATAGCGAGTACATACGGTGTTTGCTTTTCCATTCTTGCCATACTTCACTTAGAAGGATGGTCTCCAGGTCCATCCAGGTTATTACAAAAGGTATTATTTATGACTAATACTCCATGGCATACATATACCACATTTTATTAATCCACTCGTGTACTGATGGGCACTTGAGGTGTTTCACTTAAGTTTTATATCTGAGGACAATTCAGCCTGTCATGCTGTCTCTTGTGAAACTGAAATCCGTAATTGTGCCCAGGGTAGCAGACTCAACAGCAAATTCTACCAGGGACGCTCTTCTCCATTCTAATAGGCAAGTGATTTAAAATGGACATCAAAGCTTCCTATGAAAGAGTTAATCAGAATATATAGCCCAAGAAATATTTGCATGAGGAGCAGGGGCGGATAACACACTTGGCCTCTGAGAAGCTGGATGGGGCATTATTAGTAGCCATAACAACATCTAGCAGTTACTGAATATACCCGTGTGTGGCCACTGGATTGCTCAACTCCAGGCAGTACCATTCACATCACATCAGTTGTCAATGAAACTCCTGGACATTTCAGCAGTGACACTGCCACTCTTTACCAGGCAGTATGTTGCACACTGCATGCATTATTTCACTTAATCTTGAGAGTGACACTTAGTTAAGAATAATATAATAAATAGTAAACATTTATTGAATGATAATTATGTGCTAGGGATTGTGATACAAATGTTACGTTCATTGTACAATTTGATCCTCACAACGGTTCTATAAATTTTGGATGATTAGTATTTCTTCTCTTATTTTACAAATGAGAAAACAGGGTTTTAGAGTATCAAAATTACTCATTCAGCAGCTATTGAGTGATGCAGCCAACATACAGAGATATGTATTGATCTCTCAAGATTGGAGTTACCCAACCTTGAACCTGTTATCAACATTCTACCTTGCATCAGTTAGCTGTAAGACATGTCTTCAAGCTAGCCTTCGTTGACTATATTTGAGTCTCTAAAAGATGGCCTTCACATGGGCTGCCAAGCACAGCTGCACAGGTTGTATACTGCATAGACTGGGCAGTGTATGATGCCCCAAAGCTATGCAATGCACAATCACCCTGGGCAGGTCCAGTCTTTTAGAAAGTGTGGCTTCTGGCAGAACATTATAAGGAAGTATGTGGTTTCCTAGAGTCAAGATCCTCTCTTGGGATGCATCATACATGCGTAGTTCACATGTTCTTTAAACATCTCAAGCAGTTGGCAAACCTACATTAATTGTCAGAACCACAGGACTGTTTAACTTATACATACTGACAACCAATTCATAACCAAAAATAACGCAGATGACCTTTGTGAAAACTAAATACAAGTGAAATTAACACATAATTAAGTACGGGACCCTTTCTGCATCAGGAGTACAGGACTAAGGCCTGTGAACACCGAATCCTAACATGCTCACCATGATGAGGTCGCAAGTGTGTTGTACTTTTACAGCCTCTCAGCATTTCTCCACTGGGAGAAAACAAATATGCAATAAAGGATGGGTTTTATAAAAACTGTTTCCCATAGCAAGAGATACTTTTGGTTGACCACCCAACTGATTGTGTTCTGTTTTCCTATTTCTGTTGTGTGTGGGTATTTTTCCCCTGTCCTCCATATGACTCAGGGTTAAATTATGATTAATCTAAGTTAACCAGAGCATCCCATTTCCTTGCCAACAATTGGTGAAATGAGCAGAGACCTGCTAGGAGAAGGTTCTTTATTTCTCAAGAGGAAAAACAGTCCCTTTTCTTCCACTGGCTTAGATTCCTGGACCTACAGCATATCTTACAAGCCTGAGAGCTTCTGTTTTCCCTGTCTTGATGCTTTTAGAAAACTTTTTAAATTCATTGTTATTTTTATCAAAATACATATACATGCTTGAAAAAGATCAGATGGTCTAGGAGACTTATTCTAACGATAAACAGCAGCTCCCTGCCTCACCCCTTCCAACTCATTCAACAGAGGGAGCAGCTTTCAACTCTTTTAGTTTTCTTCCGTTTACCTCCATGCTTCTAAATAAGCTTCCTATTTTTAAAATTTTCAGTGTTAGACATTTTTTAATTTTCTCGCCAAAAGTTGAGTATTCAACTCTTACACTATAACTTCCATGTAACTTCTACCACCACCTCTATGCTCCCCACGTATTTATTAATTAAATATCCAGTGTTTACAGCTGAGCCAAGTGGGGCAGAATATTACATCATATTCTTGTACCCATTATTGTCTTCCTTGGAGCTAAGAATGGCCACAATATTTTCCTTTGTGTCATTTTAAGATGTATGTCTCTGATTTATCCCTACACTCTCTGCCAACACTGGATGACATCTCTCAAAATAGTCAAACTCACAGTCTGTCAGCTGACAAAGGAAACTCTAGCCTTCCTAGTGGAAGTTGGAGAAAGGGCAACCTGTCTCCTCCTATTCCTCTTTAAACATCTATCCCATCGTCTTTACTGATGTTTTGGGTTTTACTTTCAACCCTTCATTTGCTGTTAGCCATTAGGTTCTCCTGATGGCCTTCTGTAGAAAGAAGTGCTCACTTAGCAGAAGGAACACGATGAGTCTCTGATCCAGTCGTGTGGGTAGGTCTTGCACATCTCTTCCTCCACGGCTGAGGGAGGGAGCGGAGTGAAGCTGGCTTTGCTTGTTTTACAGATTCACTCTGCCCAGCTCTACCCCAGCATCCTCTATACACTTGCTGAGGCACCAAGCAAAGGATAGAGCATTCATCAGGTTTGAGACAGTAACATTTATGGCCTCATCCCCTGGAATGCACAATAAATGGGTCTTGTCTTTAAAGGCCACTACTATCAGTCTAGTTTCTCTTTGAAGAGTCCCCCCCACCTGCACAGGTGAAGAGCAGTGAGGATGCCTGCACACACTACCATGCACACATACAAACACACCTCTATACACACAGAGGCACCAAGAGGAGAGCTGAAATAGACCAAGAGGGGCTTGAATTTGGCCCACTGAGTAAGAACTCGGGTAGCATTCCATCTTTCTCCTGTTATTTCTAGTAGTGAGTGAGTAGAATAAAAAAGCTGAAATAGACCAACACTAAAACAATTTTGCTGTCCTAGCATTTACATAGGCACTTTCAGACATACAAAACGAAGTCTGAACTACAAGCAGTACAGAGAATAGACAACCAGATTTCCCTTGGTCTTACTTGCTGGTTAAATGTCTAACAAATTTGATAATGCAGCATCTCCATGGTCAATATTGACATGATCTTGAGGCTAATGTTTATAACATGTCCCCTTATTTAGCTTGGATCTTAACCTATTATGTAGTGAATGTCCAGAGAAATCAGTTAGTCTCAGGGCTGGCTAGTTCCAGCCTCACTTGCTCTCTTTCATTTCCTTTTCCTCCAATCCTTTGGCCCATCTGGTTATAGTTCCAGGTGGATACAGCTTCATCTAGGATACGCAAGAGTGTGCATTTAAAACATTCATTTTTAAAAAAAAAACTCTCACCACTAAGACTAGCCACATTCCACGATTTGCTGGGACCAAAGAGCCAACAGGTAAGAATGCAAATGCTGACTATAACCGGGATTTAGAGAAATACAGATATTTATGAGAAATTGAATAGACCCTGATAGAAACCAGACTGCAAGGAGGGACTATGAGGCTTTGATGAAAACATCATCATAGAGGAGGAGGAAGCCTATCTCAATAATAGAGGCTAAGGCAGAAGGAAGAGTATTTGTAAGTATGCTGAGGCTATGTTTGAACGCATCTCAATTCAGTCCCCTGAGGGTGACTCATCTCTCTTGGGAGGAGAGGTCTGTGTATTAGACTTCCAATAACTGTATTCTTCGGGGTGGTAACAAGCACCAGTGATAGAAGATGCCCTTCTGCTACAACCAGTTCCCCACCCCCTCAGTAAAAATTATGATGCCAGAGAAGAAGTGAACATCAGACATCTGGAGAGAAGAGTTGAGAATTCTAAACAGTAAAGTGGTAAGCTTAGAGGTCTGCAAATAGCGTGTGTGTGTGTGTGTGTGTGTGTGTGTGTGTAGGGTGGAGGGATAAAGAGGGTTGGCACCACTCATTTTGAACAGGTGTAAGTGGCAACATCTGGGACAAGCACAGAAGTCTAGTAGGTTGGAAGGTAAAGCACTGGTGTAGTCTGGAGCCCAAAGCAAATGTAAAACAACCTCCATCTCTCTTGGGAGTACCCGGAGCAGTCTGATGAGCTCCTGCCATTCTGCAGGAGGAGATTATCTGTATCGTTGGTGTAGGGTCTGAAGACTACAGGAATCTGACTTAGCACCCATAAGTTGGTGAGGTCTGGGGGCATTAAGGAGTTTTATATATTTATATATACTTTATACATGCATATGTATCGATATGCACACAAATATGCATTACATATATGTCACACATAAGAAAAACGACATAACTTTCTATGAACCTCATTGAAAACAAAAGCTAATATTTGCTCTACAAATAAAATGCATAGACATTTGAGAAATGGTGATTAATATATATACCTAAATATCAAACATTCTCTTTTTGTTTTACAAACAAATCATATCCCAGGGGAAAGAAGATGCATGTGTTTCCTGAATGGAAAATGGTAGTGATACTTTTTCTCCGGGGCTTTACTCTCATACAGTTTCGTAGTTAATATTAAATAACAATACTGACATGAAGGATCGTGGTTTGGCACCCTCCCAGCCGCCTCGCCCCAGGTGATATGGCTTTAGGACTCTCTGTCAAATCCCTCCCACCATATGGTGCTGGCAAAATAGTGTTATTTCCATACACCAAACTGACACACACACTAAAGGCCTAAATCGCTGACAATTCATGGGCTTTGATCATATTTGGGTCAAAAGCATGAGTTCCTGGGTTCCCTTCCCATCTCAAGCTTGGGGATCTAAGGGTTGCTAATTGTTCCCACCGGGCTGCTTTCTGGCCACGCCACCACCGTGCACCAGGCAGAGCCAGGAGCCTGTTCCCTGCTACCTGTGCCTGCCTCCCCTCTGTAATTGGGCGCATCTTGAGAAAAGGTGGGCAGCCCGAGCGACAGCTTCCCCCTTCCCTTTGGGTGAGATAACCAGCTCATTAAATCTAAACGTGAAGGGCATTTTATAATGAAGAGTCAAACCCAAAGATTTACTCGCCCATTTTTCACCTGCTTCCCTCTCCTGCTCATTCCTTTGTATTCGCTAATGGCCTTTCTCTAAGTTATATAATCCTGTCACGGGTATAAAAATATCACTCCAAGGCTGCTCATTTGGCCTAAATCATTCAGCCGTTAGCAGTGGCAGGGCGGGCGTAGGAACCACACTGGAGGCAGGAGGACAGCTGTCCCACTCTCCATCCGTTGTCACCGGGCTAAGAAATGCTGAGATTTTAATAAGATCATAAAGTAGAGTGACACGCACTGGTATGAAAGGTGGTTTTCATTAGCATGCAGGATGCCTGGGATAATAAATTAGAGCAATTGAGCAGAAACGGGCAATTTGATTATTCAACATTTTTCAATAGCAGCCCAAGCAGCGGGACCCGGAGCCGTTCTGCCGACCGCCCCCCACGCAGTCAGGCCTGCGGGGCGCAGGTGAGCGCGCAGCCGTCATTTTCTCCCGCCCACACTCCGGGGTGAGCGCCTTGGACAGAGCCCTGCGTGCTTGGCGAGTGTGAATTGATGATCCGGAGGAGGAAGTCTTCATATATCTTTGTCGCGGAGGTGGCAGAATTTGACGGGCTGACTTTCTTTTATTGCAAGAAGCCTACGCTGTTGAGAACGCTAGTGCAAAGCCGCGTGAGGGAGCCCCTCCACGTGTGGCCGTTTATTATCCACTCCTGGCAGAGGGGCCATCCGTCAATTTGGTTTTCCTTGGAAACTCTAATATAGCGTGAGACTAGCCTTTAGTTTATTCACTCTGGCTAAGGGGCAGAGGTCCAACTTTTCTAGAACTGTTAGTAAACTTTCCCAAACTGGCATATATAACTGTACATGTAACAAATGTACATATCAAATAGATCATACTAATATATATGACAGTATCATAATATATTATAAACCTTTAGCTAGGAGAGCATAAACAATCATAGAATTTTTTATTTGACGTGGGATCATTGGAACCACCATAAAATTCACACTTTTTTTGTGCTTTCTGCTTGTTTTTGTTGATACTCTATTTAAAATTACTTTAAACTTTTTGCTAGCAAGAGGGTGAGTGATAAAGTTCATCAGAATTGAAGAATGGAGAATGACTTCCTTAGATATTTTCACAGGTATCTCTGAGGAAGTTTGAAGTTAATAATCCGAGCTGCATCATGGCTCTATGAGTAGCTCATCCACGGAGCTGTGTTTTTACATCTTGTTTTCTTCGATTTTGCTGTAAAAATAGGCAGTAGACATAGGTGGTTCTACTGCTTTTGAACAAAAAACCTTTTGGTTTTCTTGATTTGTCTTTTTATTGATGCTAGACACTTGGCTGCACCCTCTAGTGTCAAGAGAAGTCTTATACTTCCAAATACTAGAAACACGCCAAGGGATTCAGTGCTGAAATTGATTCTAAGTCACACCTTTAAAAACTGGCTGATTCGGTCACAGAGACTCTACATATTGATGTCTAATAGAGGATTATCATTCTACTTCAGTGCCTTTTGGGGTGCAGTATCAGTGCATGTGTATACATACATACACACACACACAGGCATATACATTGCAGTTAATTAAGCCTTTGAAACAGTTCAGTTTCAAGACCATCCACTCATCCAATGCTCATGGCTAACACGTTTTGAAACTTCTCTTCACAGCTGTTTTATGAATATTATAAATATTAGCTTTATTGTAATAAGTTAGATTGCATCCTACCTATATTAACCAAATACGTGTATCCTATTTTTTTCCCTCCTCTCCTTGTTTCTTTTAGTTAATTCTGCTTCTTTTCAGTTCTTAAGTGGATAAGGAGTCTCCCCCAGGCGGTGTGTACTGGAGCAGAACAAAGGCCGAGGGACCTAGAAGAACCTTGGGAAGGAAGGTTGGGGCGGCGGCTCTGAGTCCTGCCTGAGGCTGCGACACAGGGACTTACGGGGCAGGAGCAGGGACAGCTCGTCTTGGACTATCGGAGATGTACCGTGACCTTCAGAGTCCAGTTCCAACCCTGATATGAGCACTCAGCGGTTGACTCATGACTAAGTTGACTTTTGTGCACTGGTGTTTTTCATCTATAAAGTAGGGATAATAATTTAGTCACGTCATGGGGTTATTATGAAGATTAATTATGTGCAAACCACCTAAAGTGGCCCAGGATGCAGAATTTAGACTTTTTCTGTTTATACTTATCCCCTTGGGGGCCTCATTCAGTCTCAGGATTTCAAATGCCATCTGTACGCTGATGACTTCCCAATGTATATTTCCAATCAAGTCTCTCCCCTGAACTCCAGACCTTTCATCAAACTGCCTGCTAGACTTCTCCTCTGCAATGTCTGATAAGCATATAAAGTTGGACACATCCCAGACTGAGTTCCGTGTCTCCACCCCATCATCAACCTTCTCCTCTTGTAGTCATCCTCCCTTGAGGAAAGCCAAGATCCTCGAATGCATCCTTGATGCCTCTCTTTCTCTCAAACCCAAATCCGACTCATTTATAATCCTTTGGGGTCTAACTTTAAAATAATTCCAGAATCCAGTTACTGCTCAGCTATCTCCCCTGCTGACAATCAGCTTGACGCAGCGGATAGTTAGAGAATGCGTTGCCAAACGGAAGAGCTCACGTTCATTTCAATCGCTCCCGGACCATTCCCCAAGGCAGACCATCTACTGAGACATAACACACACCCCGACGCCATTGCCTCATGCACGGTGTGACAGATGGCTGCTCTCTGGCCATCCTTGGCCACTGCCCACCATATTTTTTATCTTATGTCCTGAAAGCACACTGGTGTGAGGCACATCAGAGATGGCAAACTTTACGTAAAGGGCTAGAATGAGAGAAAACATTTAAGGCTTTGATGGTCAAAGGGTCTCTGTTGTAACTACTTTACTCTGCTGTTGTGATGTGAAAGCAGCCGTAGGTGATGAGAAAATGGATGAGCAAGGGTGCGTTCCAATAAAACCTTCTTTATAGAAACAGCTAGCAGGCCAAGTGCCAACGCCTGGACCACAGCAAGGATTTCCCTTGCATTCCGTGGGGATTCTGCTGGGTTTGGTCGATAGGGCATGTTAGCAAGAAAGGAAGGGGAGAAGGGAGAGGAAGGTGCAGTGTTTCTTCCACAGGCATCTGCGGGACCCTGCAGCCTGGCTGCACCCCTCAACCAGAGTGTCAGCTCTGTCGGGGGGTCCACTCCACACAGTGCTCGCTGTCCCTGGGTCCTTGTGACAACTTTCCAACTTCCTCCCACACCCCTTCAGGGTGGCAATAAATAGTAAGTGCTCTTTTTCCTTGTGGTTTCCTGACATCCTGCCCATAGTTTTGTAATGGTCCCTTGACTAAACTGTTCTTCAAATTACCCAGTGGTGTGCTACTATTTCCTCTGGGAGCCTGACAGGCAGTGGCCCCGTGCTTACCCTCCCTCCCGCAATCTGTTTTTTAATTATCATACTTGTACAAATTTGCCAGGTACATTGTGATATTCTGATACAGGTATACAATGTGAAATAATCAAATCCGGGTGACTGGGATAGCCATCCCCTCAAATATTTATCTTTTCTTTGTTCTGGGAATCTGTCTACTTTTAACACAGCAGCCAGAACGATCCTGCTAAAACTGGTGACCCAGGTCATGCCACTACAGGCTCCTAACCCCAGTGGCCCCCCCACTCCTCTCGGAGCAAACAGCAAAGGTGACAATGGCCAACCTGGCCTGCAGAGCCCATCACGTCTGTCTGTCCTCCCCTCACCCACTCCTCACTGCCAGCCAAACACCACGGCCTTGCTCCTACCTCAGGGTCCTGGCACTGGCTGCTCCTCCTGTGGGACGTGGTTCTGCCAAATGTCCACAGGGCCACCTGCCTCACCTTTCCACAAGAGTCAGCGAGTCCTCCTGTGGCTGCCCCAGTTACATTTTTATATGCCCCCCCCCATTCATTTCTGAGCCTACATTCCCAGCTCTATTGTATTTTATATAATACATACTATATTCTAACAGGCTACACAATTTACTTCCTGGTTTTTTTGTTTTTTTTTTTTCTCTCCTTGAGACAGAATCTCACTCTGTTGCCTGGGCTAGAGTGCTGTGGTGCCTAGCTCACCACAACCTCAAACTCCTGGGCTCAAGCAATCCTCCTGCCTCAGCCTCCCAAGTAGCTGGGACTACAGGCATGCACCACCATGCCTGGCTAATTATATATATATATATATATATACACATATATATATGTATATATATATATTTTAGTTGTTCAGCTAATTTCTATTTTTTTTTTTTTTAGTAGAGATGGGGTCTTGCTCTTGCTCAGGCTGGTCTCGAACTCCTGAGCTCAAACAATCCTCCCACCTTAGCCTCCCAGAGTGCTAGGATTACAGGCGTGAGCCACTGCACCTGGCCTTTACTTCCTGTTTATTGCCTCTCTCCCCACAACACTGTGGGTTTCACTGGGGCAGGAATTTTCGTCTTTTTTGTGCATTGATGTATTTCCAGTGTCTGGCCCCTTCAACACCATAGGTGCCTGGTATATGCTTATTGAATGAATACTAGTTATTTGTGAAAAGTACTCTGGACTTGAGGTGAGAAATCTCTTCTGGAATCAAAGTGTTTTTGTTTGATTTGGGTTTTTTTGAGACAGATTCTCACTCTGTCGCCCTGGGTAGAGTGTAATGGTGCCATCATAGCTCACAGCAACCTTAGACTCCTAGACTCAAGTGATCCTCCTGCCTCAGCCTCCCAGTAGCTGGGACTACAGGTACATGCCATAACACCCAGCTAATTTTTCTATTTTTAGTGGAAACAGGGTCTTGCTCAGGCTAGTCTCAAACTCCTGAGCTCAAGCACTCCTCCTACCTCCGCCTCCCAGAGTGCTAGGATTACAGGCATGAATCACTGTGTCTGCCCTGGAATCAAGGTTTTGCTTCATTTTTTCCATCATCCCTTTCCTTTCTCCCTCAAATTGTTGCTCCCTTTCTTCCTCTGAAAGCCCTTGAAATAAGTATTTTTATAATCACAGGGGAAAAATTAAAAGAAATCTAAATTTCAAAAAATAATCAAACATGATTCTCACCTTTTCAACCTTCCAAACTGATTTCAATATTCCTTTCCAACCCTTGTTCATATGCAGATACAATCTTAAATTTATAAATAATAACATAGGTACTATTTTTGTGTTTTTTACCTTTGGCTTAATTTTCTCACAATGAAAAAAAATGGCTTTTCCCTCTGATTATACATACAAGCTTATTGAAAAGTAGAAGAGCAGTGCATAGCGTATGAAAAAGAAAATGAGAAATATTAAAATCTCACCACCCGACATACAACCATCAGCATTTTGATGGCCGTCCTTATTTGCTTCTCTTTGGCGTCGGTATCCATATGTATGTCTTTATATTCATTTTTAAAGAAGATGGACTGCATGATAAATTCTATTTTTATCATTGGATCTACTTAAAAATAAATAACAATGCTGCTTCTCTAACCAGGGTCTTAAATCTTGTATGTATATAATACTTCATCCATAACCTTCTAGAGTTTGCTTCATTTTCAGGTTGAAATTCCAATATTTGTTTTTTCTAAAGGAAGCCATGTATTAAAGTGCAATCTCTCTCAAGCTTGAGTATTTATGGACCATTTTCAAGTAAAAATAAACTTATTCTAAACCCTGAGTACTGATTTTAGTTATTTAGTTAAAATGTCACTTTATATTAACACATAACTCAATATATTTCTCATGTTTATAGCTCTCATGTAAACCCAAAGCAAGTTTATAAATATAAAAATAACACTGCAAAATCAATAAAATTCAAATTAACAACATTAATTTCATATGATGCATGATGCTATTTTGATGAAACTAAATTTCTGATGTCTGGCTTAATGATTAAATAAAATAGCCTCCACTTTGGGCCTGTGTTTAATCTCTCTCAATATGTTTGCTTCGATAATACAGAAAATGTTAATTTGTAACTGTGTTTTACAGATTAGAATTAATACCTTTAAGGCATCGTCGGCTAGTTCAAGTTAATCAGATAACATACTTAATCAAAACTGCCACCAATCAATTCATGATTGCAAATTTTATGAATCTGCAGAATCTTTCATTCCGTAAAGTCATCTTACTCAATTAAAGATCCTGGCAATCTGAGCATTGGTGCATTATTGAAGTCTACTTTCGAATGGTCAATTTTTGCCATTAGGAATAGAAGTAGTTGGCATTTCATTTTTACTGCCACGTTACCGTCACTGCGCCAGCATAAAGATGGACATCTTTGCAGGCTACAGGCTGGCAATCTGCCTACAGCCCAATAGCTCTGGTGCAGTTTCAGTTGTATGAGGTTACAGGCCATGGGATGGCTTCCCTTGGTACTTCTTTTCCCTATTTAAATCAGAGTAAAAACAGGTGTTTTGTGACATTGATTATAGAAGGAAATGCTCATAAACACCAACTCAGACTTTCGAGCTACACAATTATTATTCTACATGGTTACATTGGCTTCTAAGATGGCCAAAGTAATGATGAAGGTGCTTATCATATTTTTCCAAGTACATTGCCACTGTAACTAAACGCAAAATTATCAGATTTTGTTAGAGACCTCACTGGTTGAAGGAATAGGAGTCCTGTGCCCCAGATTGAAAAGCACAGATATAATGGGTTTTAGAATCTAGAACAGTCTTGGGCTCAAATGATAGCTTCACAACTTTACAAGCTATGCAAACTTGGGTAATTTACTTAACCTTTCTGAACCTCATTTTCTGTATTTGTGAAGCAAATATTATCCCGCTTGTTCACATGAGAAGATCAACATGGCAGAGTTGTGGGGAGGACTTCCTGGATCGATCCGTGCCGAGTGCCTGGCCAGATATTGGTGTTACCAAGCCTTTAGCTGCCATTACAAACAGCACGGCTGGTAAAGCCTCTGGCCCCAGGGAAGAAGCCTCTACAGCATCAACAGTGCATTTACCGAGTTCCTAAATCACTCCACAGAGTGGGTGATTAAGACTTAATCACCAGCTAGATATTAAGACCTAATTTTACAACCACAACATTACATAACTTTCCAACAAGCAAGGGGATAATCTTTTTGCATATGAGCAGTCCCTGATCTAATGGAAGCATTTTTCTTTTCTAAGGTTAAGACCCAAACTCAGTCCAGAGACAGCAGGCCAGTTTAATATGCATTCGAATTAGTTGCAATGCTCTCAAGGAGCCGTGTTCAGGGCAGAGGGGATAGAAGGCAATTAAAAAACTTTTGTGGATGATTAAGTGTTCAAACACAGCTGTGAGCGGCTTTCTCTCTCCAATGACAGGGAAACAAAGAACTGGGGTTGATTGTGGTGGCTTCCATCTAAACAGTAACTTTTAATTCATTCAGTAGATATGTACTCAGACCTATTTTTTTCCCTAGGCACTTGTCACTCTTTCAAGGAGAGAGTCATATATGGTCACATACTGGAG
>CAUYRT010103323.1:0-33167 GCA_963574885.1 Lepilemur ruficaudatus
GGTGGATAGCTCAAGGTCAGGAGTTCAAGACCAGCCTGAGCGAGACCCCGTCTCTACTATAAATAGAAAGAAATTAATTGGACAACTAAAAATATATGTAAAAAATTAGCCGGGCATGGTGGCGCATGCCTGTAGTCCCAGTTACTCGGGAGGCTGAGGCAGAAGGATCGCTTGAGCCCAGGAGTTGGAGGTTGCTGTGAGCTAGGCTGATGCCACGGCACTCTACAGCCCAGGCAACAGAGTGAGACTCTGTCTCAAACAAACAAAAAAAAAAAGAATAATCATGGATGCCAGTGTCAGGCCTTTGATTAACACCCAGGATTTAAAAAGTCATCTGTAGTCCGGAAGAACTGTGGCTTTCCTGGGCATCTCAGCACAGGAGCTGAGTGGAAGTTGTAAGGGGAGAATTGGGTTAGATGGGGCCTGGGGACCTACAGTAACCTTACTCCTTCCTTATTCCTTGGAGAGGGAAGGGAAGGGCCTCCCATGTGTGTTACCTGTGCAGGGAGGTGGGTTGGTCCAGTTAGCTGCCCAGTGGGCAGCAGAGGGAGTTCAGTTCCACGGTGATACTTAGTCTGTGCTGTGTGCCCTGTGCTGCTGGGTTCACGGAGTACAAAAATGACTAAAACACGGTCCTGGCTCCTGGAGCTTACTTCTAGTAGAAGATACAGAGGCAGAAAAGGATAATTTTAATTTTAATAAGGTTAAGATAGAGGTGAACACAGAGAGGCCACTAAGCCCATTGTTGAGGCAACATTTGAGCTGAGTCTCCATAGACAAGTAAGGGCCTGGTGAGGAGAGGTGGGAAGCTTGTGTCAGAGTAAGGGGGATGGCCTCAGTGAAACCATGGAAGCGTGAAGTGCAAGTGTGGTGTTTTAGGGGGAACTGCAAAGAGTTTGGTCCAGGTTGCCAAATCAAATCCTCAGCACCTAAGAGAGTTCCTGACACTGACTCTTAAATGTCAGTGCAATTAATGGAGTATAAGGTATAGAGTATTAGGTGTAAGGTAGAGAATTCGGTGAGTCTGAAGCCATTCTTGGTGTCAGCAGTAACACACACCTGGAATTAATTATACGGTTACTACGTGCCAGGTACATACGGAAGACTGTGTATCTGTTAATCCTCATAAGAGCCTTATGAGATAGATAATATTATTACCCCTGTATTTGACGAGGAAATTGGTGTCCAGAGGGGTTAAGTAATTGTCTAAGCTAGCACATGATGCAACTGCGAAAAGAATTCTAGGTTTGAAGAGAGGTTGTCCCAGAACTACCATCTCGCAGGGCTGCTCAGAGACAGGTTAAAGGGTCCTAATGGGAGGCAGGGCAGGCCCACCCATTCCACCAGAAGGAATCTAGTTACACAGAGGCATCTGGTTCAACTTGGATAGAAAAGAGAAGGAATAAGATGTTCTCAAAGGACCCCAAACTCCATGTCAGGCTCAACTCTCAGGCCTTCTTTTCTTTTTCTTTTTTTAAGCAACAGCATTTTTTTTTTTTTTTGACCACTACAATTTTGGTGTGTATTGTGTGCCAGCTCTGTGTAAGCACTTAGATCATCTGATGTAATACCTAAAAGCTATGAGGTTGGTATTATTAGAAAGCAGGGAGCTGAGGGTCAGAGTGGTTGAATAACTTGCGAGATTCTTGCACACAGCTAGAAAGGAGAACTGGTCTGTGTGATTCCGGAGCTCACTGCTTTCCCAGGCTTTGCCTATTCCAAAACACCCCATGAAACCAGCAAGTCAGAGGCACACCTTAGGGACAGGCCTGTCCTGTGTCTGGAGGAGTGACTTCCTGCAGTGAGTTCCACCTCCTCAGGTCAGTTTCGGGGGCTCTGTGTGTGGTGGCCCAGCCTTGCCTCCCCATCATTCCTCAAGTTCTTTTGTGACTCAACTAAAGAATTTGAACCTCTTACCCCTCTGTCCTGGTGACACTCAAGAAGGTTCTGTTTGGAGTTCCAGTTGCAATTGTGACTTCTTGTGGAAAAGTCTTGTCTGTCAGGTGGGCCAGCCGGGTTTGGCGTGCGTTCCCTGTGCGTTTGACTCTTGAGGTGGTGTATTGAAGATCTTTGTTTTTAATCATAATATTTCATGTTTTTTCTTTCCATGCTGTTCAGCATGAGCCAGCTGGGGGTAGTAGCAAATCTTCCTTTAATTTCCACTGTGATGGATTATTATTTCACTCAAAATGGTGTTTACTTCGTACATGTGCCCTGAGGCTTTTAAATATCAAGCTCATTTGATTATTGTTAGAAATCAATTTGGACTCCAATATGTTCAGTGAGCTGAACTCATGAAGCCCTGTGGCCTCTGTCGCCCCATTAATAGGGGCTAAAGTCCAGAAATTAAAATGGTGAGTTCTGCAGCCCCATACTCTTCATTTCTTCTTTTAAAAAAAAAATCCATCTAGGCCGGGCGCAGTGGCTCATGTCTGTAATCCTAGCACTCTAGGAGGCTGAGGCGGGAGGATTGTTTGAGCTCAGGAGTTTAAGACCAGCCTGAGCAAGAGTGAGACCCCATCTCTACTAAAAATAGAAAGAAATTAGCTGGACAACTAAATATATATATATATATAAAATTAGCCGGGCATGGTGGCTCACGCCTGTAGTCCCAACTACTCGGGAGGCTGAGGCAGAAGGATTGCTTGAGCCCAGGAGTTTGAGGTTGCTGTGAGCTAGGCTGACACCACGGTACTCTAGCCCAGGCAACAGAGTGAGAATCCGTCTCAAAAAAAAGAAAAAAGATAACAAAAAAAAAATCAAAGAAAAAAATCCGTCTATTTATTTTCCTTCCTAAGAATGCACTCAAAGGAGAAACTTTTAAAATTTTCACTGAAAAGGGAAGAAGACAGTACAGATGATTGTCTTTCGGTCCCTGGCTCCCAGCTCTCTCCTCTCACTCAGCCCCACAGGCCTCTCTTGATCCTGCTTCATCTTGCTTTCCGCTCACCCCTCATTCCCTCTAGTTTGTCCTGTACCAGTTGAGCAGGATTCATATTTCGGCAAGCCGTGTTTCCCCCCCGCTTTCTCCTTCTCAGGGAAGGAATCACCTCTTTAGGATGCCTGTGAATTCACATTAAAGAGGGAGAGGAGCAGAATGACTCTGGCAGCAAGTCCAGTGCCTGTTGTCCGGGCTCTGCAGGCGGGTCCTAGCACCAGGCAGCCTGGACCATGGTTTGCGTGGTGGATTTTACTCGGGTCTTTCTGAATTCTGAGCTGTGTCGAGGAATGAATGTGTGTACACGAGTGTGTGTTTGTGTATGACAAACTCACATTTAATAGTATAAATGCCTATTCTGCAGAGCAGAAGGCAGCTTTGAATGAGTTTTGGGATTCAGATTTGAAGCTGAGCATAACCAGAAACCTCCGCCTGTGAAACTTTTTTTGGGTTTCCTACAGAAAAGAAGTGAGAGAAGAAATAATTCTACTCTGGGGAAATGCATAATTTAGAAGCTGTCTGCACGTATAAGAAAACAGACTGTAGCTGCTCTATAAACCCAGACTGGCAGCCAGGGTCATTGTTTCCTTTTCTTCCCGCAGTGTTTGTATAAGACAGATGGGTCCGGTGCTCCCCAGCGGGCAGGGAAGGCTGTGGACTTGAAGTGTTTGGCCCTGGAGAAGCCTACTGCTCATTTTCCTATTTCCTTACCCTAACTCACCACCGCTTCCTTTCCTGGAAATGCTGTCCTGGGAGAGGAGTATTGGAAAGGTTGAGAATATTTCAGGAAGCTTCAAGTGGGGTACTTGGCTTTTTCTACCACCTGTGATGCTTGGGCACCCAACAGCATTGGTCTACCATGGCTCTTTGCCCATTCACCTCACCTGCTACCCAGAGTATGCCCAGCGTGTGACGAAGGGGCTCTGGACCCCAGGGTTTATGTATCTTCCTTCCCCATCTCCTGTTCTGACCAGGCCTAACTCTAAGGCAAAGTCGAGGGAATTATTTCCTACTTCTGTATCCTTCAAGTATTTCTATAATGTTCAGGATAACCTAATTTCATGACTTTAAAAACAGAGGTGGGAGACTGAGCGGGGACTACATTGTGCCCTGGCCCCTGTAAGTCGGAGTCCCTTCAACAGTCAGACATCTCACATGTAGCTGGTCATCTTGTATGTGAAGGCTCCTTGGCCCAGGACTGCAGAAGGGACATGCTCTTCCTGTGGGATGAGAGGTAGTGACTACTCTTGTCCTTCAGCCTAGTGCCAGGCAGTGGTGTTGGCCACCCAGGAAGAGTCCCAGGAGTGTGGTTGCCCTGGTGACTTCTGTGGTGAGAAGGATGTCAGGGAGGCGGACAGCTTCCTTTTGTAAGATTTTGTTCCAGTGAGGTTTAGAGGAAAAAGAGGACTATGATTTGCAGACTTTCTCTAAACATCCAGATGGATCCCAGACATAATCCAGCAAGGAAGATCTGATTTTGTTGTCTTCCTCCCCTGTCTCTCTAAATAATTTTATCTTCAAAGCATGACGCAGGTGTTAATTAACACTCGCAGCTCTCCTGGGAAGTAGGCAAGTGGAAACACCACCCCCATTAGTGAAGCCCAGGGAGTAGACAGGTGCCAAAGCCTCAGGTGGGTGAGCCACAGAGAAGCAGCATGAGTCTTAGACCTTGTGGCTCTGCCCTCAGACCTTTCCTTGGACTAACTGGTCACTTGGTTACTCTGGGGACCACCCCACTTTCTCAGTGTCCTTGATTCCCAATAGAATAAAAGAGCTGAGGCTGTAGTGGGAGAGATGTCTGGTACTATGGGTTGAGTAATGGAAAGTGTGAGAGTTTGGGAGAAATTCTGGTAAAATTCACTGTTGTTGTGAATTTTAGATGCAAGAGTCTAATTACACCATTGATTTCATTCACTTAAAAAAAAATGTACTGAGATTTTTACTTCTGAGTCAGGTATTGGAAGGAGACTCACTTCTTCCACAAAAGCCAGCCAGCCATTAGGGGTCCTGCCAATCAGGAAGTTAATCCTTTGTATCCCATGCTCAATCCTTAAGCAAAGGCTGACAAGCAAAGGCTGGCGTGGGGGTTGCTGCTTCTGCAGGCGATAGCATCAGGTGTTGGACTCTTGGCATCTGGAAATGGATGAGAAATCCATATGTGACTGTTGGACGAAGCGAGTATCTAGAGGCTGAACTTCTTCTGCTTTTACCACTCACCTTGGTTGGCTCAGGAGGGTGAGGCCCTTAGGAGTCTTCTCCCTGAGGCTGTAGGTGGCACATCTTCAAGCCCAGCCTTATCTAGGGCTGCCTGGGAATGTTGAAGATGCCAGCGTGCTGGGTGTCTCTGGAGGGTATGCTGGTAAGTGCTGAATGTGCTGAGTTGATACTGAACCTCCCACTCTAGAGAAGCAGCAAGACTGGAGTCTCCAGTGGTTTCTTTCTCATTCACTGGGCATCTTGGGCATAGTACAAGAAACAGACAAGGGGGTCATTTTATCCTGTTAAGTGTTGCCATCTGTCTGGGTGGCAGTTGGACTCTCCTTGCTTTATAGGAAGCCCCACTCTATCAGCTAATGACACTCCCCTTATCTTGATGTTTCAGGCTGCTGAGAGCCAGCCCTAGACCTCTGCTTGAGGGTCCTTCCTCTGAAGACATCACCAGTGTGTGGAGCCTGCCCCACACCCACCCCCTGCCAAACCACGGCCTTTACCTGTGTCTTCCGGTGTTTCCCGTGCGACCCGTCCTGTGGGAGTGCCTCGTGGGCCGCCCCGGAGTTCACCCCACACTCAGCGGCGCCAATGGTGAAGATGACAAGATCCAAGACTTTCCAGGCGTACCTGCCTTCCTGCCACCGGACCTATAGCTGCATTCACTGCAGAGCTCACTTGGCCAATCATGATGAACTAATTTCCAAGGTACATGTTTCCTGCGGGCCTTCTTTGCCTGCCTCCCGGGAGGGTGCTTACTGCTCCTAGGCTTGCAGAGGTGTACAAGCTCTCCCCAGGAGACCAGGCTATCTGTACTCCTCCTTTCTTGCAGGGGAGGCTGACCCGCATGACTGTCTCACTCAACTGAGAAATAACTGCTGAGTTGGAGGGACAGGGTAGTAGTTTAATTTGTTAGATTGGAAATCAGATGTCGTTCCTGTTGGAGGTTTTAGGGGGCTAGCAGCTTGCAGGCCAGAGAAGGGATGGGCTGAGCAGTGATTGGAGCCTTAATTAAGCTCTGCTTGCTTGGTTTAGGTTGGCAGTTGAACACTGTGCAACTGAATTCTAAGAAAGCAAACCTCTTATAAGAGGGGTTCCTCAGCTGAGATGAAATAGTCCCTGGGAAAGTTGTGAGACTGTGGAAGTACTAAAATGAGTGGCCTTTGGGAAGGACCAAAGATGCCGTGTTGGAGAGTTGACCTGCTGGCCTGTGGGGGCCTTTAGGTCTTATACGTGATGTCGTATGGTGTGAAATTTGGTCGTAATGAGAAGAAAGAATGAAACCCTGTTTTTCCTGAGGAGCTTTGGCAGCTGCTTCCTAAAGTTGGAGCTAGGTGGGTTACTAATAAATAAATAAACCCAGCATCCCTGTTGTGCAATCCAGGAACTGGATCCTTCAGACAGCATTCTCAGGGGAGCTGCCTCCCTCCTGGCCCTAGATTCCCAGGGGAGGAGAAACAGGTTTTACTAGGCAGCATGACAAAGACATCATGGGAGACTTTTCCTTTAAAAAGTGTCTTTACCGAGAATCCAGTCTTCCATTAAAGTAAAAACAAACAAACCTTTATGCAGATCCAAATGAACTTAGTTGTTTTTTTTTTTTTCTTTAATCAATGTTCTGATCTATTTACAAGAGCTGCTGGGAAAGGTGGCATTGCTTTCTTGCTTCTGGTTTGGTAACCCCAGCCAGAGAGGGGCGAAGGATCCAGCCGACGGTCATAGAACAGTCCTGTCCAGCTGGCTGGTTTGACACAGGAAGTGGAGAAGGCTGCCCAGACAACCACATCTGTGGTAGTGGGGGTTCTCAAATCAGGACTAAGGACTGAACCCCTCTTTCTAGGCCTATTCCAGGGTATAGGGTTACCACAGAGCTGGACTCCTGGAGCCCTATCCTCTGGCCAGACTTTCACTCTGCCTCACTTTACTTTCTCTTAATTGTCTATGAATTACTCTCCTTTATGCTGTTTATGTTTCAGTCAGCCTTTAGTTTTCTTCTCTTTCAACTAATCCCTCTTTTCTCAGACTCTCTTTGAATTTTGGGGAACCCCTTAAGTCTGGAAGTTCGGATGTAGGGAGGCTACTTCAGTGAGGGAAGAGAGGAGTCAGTCCCCTGGGCATTGGAAGTGCAAACTTGGGGGGGAATTGTGAATTGTCCTTTTTTGGGAAATCTCCAGAGAAAGTGTTTGCCTGTCTCTAGCGGGGAAGCCAAGGCATCATTTTAATATAAGAAAGAAGTGCTATGTATCATAAGACATTGAGGAACCAGTAAAGTGTATTTTAGCAGTATTTGTGTAGTAAAAACTGCTGCTTGACACTTTATAAATGTTATCTCACTTAACCCTCATAAGAAGTCTTTAAGCTAGGTGATGTTAGTCATATTTTATTCAGATGGAGCAGTTGAGACTCAAAAAAGTTGTCCAAGATCTGAAGTCAGAGGCTTACAAGAGAGGGAGTGATTACTTTGAGTAGGTGCTCAGGAAGGACTTCTGGAAGAGGTGGTTACTTGAGCTGGGCCTTGTAAGACAGGCAGAAAGAAGCTGAATATATGGAAATGGTAATGGCCTTCAGAGTTGTTTATGTCGTATCTTTTTGGTCTGGTATGCAGGGCCTTTGACGATCTGGCAGAGCCTAGCTTTTGAGTTAGGTCTCCTGCCAGTTCCTCACTTTGTTTCAGCCACTGGGCACTAAGCAGCATTCCCTGAATATGCAGGCAGCAGGAGTGTTTCAGGCCTCTGTGCCTCTACCACGAGTGTGCCTCCTTCTGCACCTCCTTCCTCTCTCCCGTGAGCCCTTCCACGTCCTTGGGCCATGGCCTGTCAGCTTTGTGTCTTCCAGTGAGAACTTGACCCATGGCAAGAGACCAAGAAATGACCAAACGGATGGATGGAGCTTGAACCTTGGGAGAAGACAAGTAATGAGCAAAAAAAGACTTTGTTGGCCTCATGTCCTCCTTCCTGCCCCTTCTGGGGCAGAAAGACTCATTCACAAGTCCAGGCCAAAGTCAGCACAGGCTTCGGTTTCATTGGCTCCAGCCGGCGCACAGATGGGGTGCATTAGAGCTTGATGATTTAGAGAGTTGGGTGAAATGCCTGACTGCGGGGAAAGCGTGAGGGAGCTGTGGTTGGCATTGCACAAAGAGTCCTTTATTTCACTCCACAGCCACCCCCGGCGTTAAATAATCTATAGATTCTTATGCAGGTCTGCTTAATGGAAAGATCGCCGCCCCAGCCTCCTCCTTGGAAAATAGGCCTTTCTTTTCGTTTTTTCCCTCTCTTCTATTTAAGAAAGTTCAAGGAGAGAATGTCTCTCCTGTTCTTCCTTCTTGACTTAATCTCCTATGCAGTTTCAGAATCTGCCCAGTGGGAGTTAGGAGCTGGGAAGCAGATAACTGGAGCTGAAGCGGCAGTGTAATTAAATGATACTTTGTACTTGTAATGTAGGGCCTTTGGTCTGAAAGCTTGACATATTTGTTTGGTGCAAAAAAAGAAAGCGAGCCTGCGTTCATTATGGAGTGCATTCATTATGGAGAAGTGATACAAAGGTCTGAGTATGTGGCCAACAGAAAACTAGACCAGAACTTCAAGCACCCTTCCTATCAGTGTGCCTGAGCCTACATGGAAACGTATGGTTGTAAGTTTTTGGAAGCAGTTAGGGTCTATATTGACATGATGGTGGAAAGAATCCTGCACTGGGCTTTCTACCTTCCTAGCTTGCTCTAGCTCCCTAGAGGCTTCATTGCCTGCAATCAACTGTTTAACCTGAATCTTAGTTTCTTGCTCATAAAATGGGTAAAATAATATTTGCTGTGTGTATGGGTGTCTTAATCCACTAGGGCAGCCAAAACAAAATAGCATGAACTGGATAGCCTGTACACAACAGAAATGCCTCATAGTCCTGGAGGCTTGGGAATCCCAAGATCAAGGTGCTACCGGATTCAGTGTCTGGTCAGGGCCTACTTTCTGGTTCATAGACAGCTCCTTCTCATTGTAACCTCACACGGCAGGAGGGAGGGATCTCTCTGGCCACTTTATAAGGACACTAATCCTATTCACAGGGGCTTTGCCCCTCCCGACCTAATCACCCTCCCAAAGCCCCACCTCCTTATGCCATCATCTTGGGTGAAGATTTCAACATATGAATGGGGGTGACACAAACATTCAGACCATAGCAAATGGCTAGTAGCTAACATAGTGTGTGCTTACTACATGCCATCCCCATAACAGCCCTATGGGGGAGGCATATCTTACTGGGGAGAGAGAGCAGGTTTTTCTCATTGGGTTGTTACAAGGCTCAGGTGAGATCATGAATGTGTGGGTGGTTTGCAAGTTACAAAGCTGAATGCAAATATTATATAAAGTAGACCATTTGCTTGTCCTGATCTTACTGTTCAAAAGGAAACAAAGGGCAAGGGGGTGGGTTGGAGGGGATTGTTTCTGCCTGATATCAAGCAAATAAGCCAAGATCATTTTGCTTTGGAATCTGGAGCACAGGAGTTGGTTTTGAGGCAAGGGCAATAGGCAGCTGAGTTGGTCTGTAGAAGGTAACATAGCATTTGGTCTGTAGGATTGGGGAGAGGGGACTCTTTGAATTGATGGCAGAATTATCTAGGGAATGTGCTCAGGCATCCTACGATTTCTTTCTCAGGGGGTGTTGTGGTCTAAATGCTGGCGTGTTTGCACCCAGAGGTATTTTGAGTTGGCACGAGGAATTGCTCACACTGTTGTTTCTTGCTTAATGGTGCAAGCCCTAGTATAAAAATATGCTTTGGTTATAAAATAATAATAGCTTCAATTGGAACAGTTAGTTGCCCTAAGTGAGACTAATCTAAGCACTCATTTCAGTAGACACAATCTATTATGGAAACCTGAATCTTCATGTGGCTTTTGTAGGAGAATTTCTATCTGTAGTCCTTATCTTGCCTCCCTCCTGCTGGCCCCTCAATGGCATTGTGGAGTAGGTCATTTAGAAAAGGTGTACTGGATTAGTCTGTCACACACCCACTTTGGGGACTTGTGACTGCATTCCATGGCACAGGCTGCCCTAGTGCTCTGGGTCGGTGGAGGAAAGGTGTTACAGGAGGCTATAGAGTGGGTGCCTAGTGCAGCTGGAAGGAAGAGATTTTTTCTCACCCGCAAACGATTTAAATTATTGTCATGTCAGGTCTTTAGGTCAGATTATCTTCTAATGACAAATATGGGATTCTCAGAATTGCAGATCATCTGATCCAAGCCCCTCTGGATGAGGAAACAGGCCACAGGTGACTCAGTACCCAGCCTGCGGTCACAGCCTCAGAGACAGGGATCTCTACCTCATACCACTCAACTGTAATCTGTGTGACGAGCCCTGGCCTGACTTGTTCTCAAGTACCAAGCAGTCCTTCTGAAGTTGGGGATATTTAGGAGGCAGGTTTTTGTTCCCTGTGGGATTCCATTGGGCTTACAGTGGCAACACTTTTGTTTTCTCTTCCTGCCTAGAAATTAGATGCAGCATTGCTTTGAGAGGCAGTGAGTAAGATGGTCTAAAGCTTTGTATTGATCTAGTAGCTTCCGAGAGGCTGGCTCTGCCCTCAGTTTCCCGCCTCTGGCTCTGAGCCCTGGTCTTCTACACCACTGAGTCCCAAAAAGACTTTTATACCCAATGCAGTGGCTTAGAGGTAGTGCACGCGGAGGGGATGCTAGTACGGAAATGCAAAGATCTGTCCCATCCTGTGTTGTGCCTGTGAGTGTAGAGATTTATTTCTCTTAATTCCTACTACCCGCCAGTTTGTGTTTTTAATGTACAGTAAAACTACTCTCTAAAATACTAATGCAATTATTTGTGTCCTGAAAACTTCATGTAAATAATAAATACAGGAACAGAATTTCTAAAAATCTCATTTCTTTTTCTCTAGGTGCCCTGGACAATGGTATGGTGAGCATTGGGTGGTATTACTAGTAGCGTTAGTGTCTGCTACATCACATCACATGGCATAATCCATAAAGATTATATGTAATACAAGATGTGGGTCTTGAAGATAATCCATAAACTTATCTAACTTCCAAATATTTGTTGACTTCTAATTTTATTACTTGAGTTTGTTGATATCCGATGGATGTATAGCATACTGATTTTTTACAAAAACCATATTTGAATAAAACTAGTATTTATCTTTTAACAGGAGGGGTAAAAAAACACCAAATTGCATGTATAAATGTCCATTTCAGAAAAAGTGAACTTTCTGTTTCTAGAATAGTGGGACCTGGCTCTTCACCAGAATGATCGATGGGTTCTGAGAAACAGAAGGTTGAGAGCGGCTGCTCTGTATGACCCTTACCATAGTGGGTGCCTTTGCTGCTTTGCTGTTGAATGTCAGTGTTTCTTAAACAGCAGTTCTAAGATGTAGCAATGGCAGAAGTGATAAATTATGGAAGAGTTTGAGCATAACCCAACAAGCCCAGTTTCAAAACATATTCAGCCAATTTGCCTTTTGTAAAGAGAATCACATTCCCAACTTCAAATTACTTACACTTCTTTTCCTCAATTACCTGACCTCTGAAAGCCCTGTCTCCTACTAAGGGAGTGTTAGCTCTTCTGTATTCCTGCAGAACTATCTGTTGACCACCCAAGAAGGAGTGACAGGTGAATTGTCAGCACAGAAAGTCTCCAGACAGAGAGGGATGTGGCTAGAGTACAGTGTTTCTTGGTGAAGTGAAACTATTTGGACCTTGTAAAATATAGTATCTTATGGTATATTCCTTACTTAGGGACAGAGATTGAACCAGTTTAGGGTAAAATGAGCCCAAACTAGGCTGGGATTATTTGAATGGCATAGTTAGTCCACAATGGGACCATTTTAATGGGATCTCAGGAGTTTCTGGCATATGTGGGTGATGGCAGTGGGGGCTGTGTCTCTGCTTGCTTTTTCTTCTCATTGGCTCCATTCTGTCATTGCACAAATACTAAGTACGTGCTGTGTGTGTGTGCACGCACATGAACAGCACTATATGAAATATTACAATAATACTCTCACATTTCATCCTCAAGGAACTTTTATTCTAGGTGGGGAGATAATAGATCCGTAAGTCATTCCTTCTTGAAGTTTCTGCTTCACCTTATGTTTCTCGTAAAGCAGTTAACACAGTGTGATCACGCACGTCTCCCATGAGCCTGTGAACTACTTGAGGAGGTGATTCTGATGCCATTTTTGTGTCTCTGGCACCAGCACAGCTCCTAAGACTGGTAGATTCTCAGTGAATGTTTGAGTGAATGACTATGAGAACTCGAAGAAGGATATCTTCATCAGGGAGTCTCAACATGGGGTCCATGGAGTGGCTTCAGGGGGTCCCTGAAATTATATGTGTAATTCTCTGTGCATGTATATTTTTCTAGGAAGGGTTCCACAGCTTTCATCAGGTTCTCAAAGGAGTTGTTGGTTAAAAAAAAAGAAAGAAAGAAATCCTAAACTTGATCCATCTTTCCAGAAAACGAAGTTCTGGGAAGACTTGGTGAAAGAAGTAGCGTTGAGCTGTGCCTGGAAACATGAACCTCGCCATGTGGGTGTGGATGGAGGAGCCAGTAAAAAGAGCAGCAGGAGCAAAGGAGCCAGAGGCAGGGAGCAGCCATTCTTCTGGGTTAGACATTGAGAAACCATGGAAACAGATTGAAAGAGTAGGTTGAAGCCAGATTGTTAGAAGAATAGAAGTTAGGACTTTATCCTGTTTACAGTTGGGTGCTCCTGAAGACTTCCGGGCAAGTAATGATATGACTGGGAAATGACCAGTGTTGCTGTGGTGTGGTAGATGGACTGCTGAGGAAGAGGCTAGAAATGGGGCAAGTCCACGGGGCGTGGTGGCCCACGCCTGTAATCCTAGCACTCTGGGAGGCGGGGACACGAGGATCGCTTGAGGTCATGAGTTTGAGACCAGCTTGAGCAAGAGTGAGACCCTGTCTCTACTAAAAATAGAAAAATTAGCTGGGCCTAGTGGCATGCCTCTGTAGTCCCAGCTACTCGGGAGGCTGAGGCAGGAAGATTGCCTGAGCCCAGGAGTTTGAGGTTGTCCTGAGCTGGGATGACACCACTGCACTCCACCCAACCCTGGGGTGACAGAGGAAGACTCTGTCTCAAAAAAAAAAAAAAAAAAGAAATGAAGAAATCAGGCAACTAGTATGTTCTTTCCCGTGGTCTGAATGTGCTCTGGGCACATAGTGGTCGTTTAGTAAATACTTGTTGCCCACTGTTTGGCAAAGAAATACAAGCATTGTATGGTTTTTTTTTTTTTTTTTTAAACTGCTTTTAAACGGTCATTTGTAGGCATGAAGAAGGGAATTGAGTCCAGGAAGTCACACTCTGTCAGTAGGAGACAGACCTGTCCCACAGCCATGCCTGCTCCCTGTGAAAATTAATGGTCTGGGCATGTGTAGAGTCACTTGCCAATTTATTATAAAGGGAGCTGCTGGGACCAAATCTGGTGAATCATCTATGTTTTTCTGCTGCAGACTGCAGGCGGCTAGAGCACGAATCTGCTCAAGTGTGATCCTTTCTGTGTGGTTACTTTAAATACCAAAAGGAAATGGTGACTTGAATGATGAGGTGTACCCTGAAAATTAACTCCCTGGTTTGCAGATGCTTGTAAGGTTCCAATCATAAGATTGGTTTGTACATTAGTGTCTAGGCATTCAGCAAGGACACTGGTAATCAAGCTTGCATTCCTCGTCAAAATCCAAAGAAACCCTTTTTCAATAGGGTGTTCACCCTGGGAAGCAAGAAGTAGGTGCAGGACCCCTCCCCCATGTTTTTGTTTGAGCACCAGCACTCCCTCTGGCCTCTGGAATGGTAAGTCTGCTCATTGCTGGCTGTTGGTATTTTGGGGCCTGACCAGAATCCACTGTCCTACACAGTTTGATATTTCTTGTGCTTCAAACATATCAGGCCCTAGGCTAGGTGCTAGGGATAAGGAGATGAAGCCAACATAATTCCTGCACTCAAACGGCCTATGATCTTTAGGGAACGTGGGAATGCAAGGCTCACCACGGTGGGCAGAAGAGTGTTGCAGATGAGGTTGTTTGGTGCCATAGAAAACACACAGGATGAAAAATCTGCATTGCTGCTATTAAATACTGTTAAATTTATTGAGCACCTACTGTGTGCCAGGAACTCCTTTAGAAATTTTGCTTACTCTTGTAACAATGGATTAAGTGGCTTGCCTAAGGCCATAGGTTGTCACCAGATAAGTTCAGATCCAGACCTGTTCATGCCTTTTTAGCACAGCTAGTGTGGCCTAGATAGCTCCTTTTTATGGTCATTTTATGGTCTCTCTCAGTAATGTTTGTGGTGAATCCTACCCTTTCTTCCTCCTGTCAGTTCCCTTGGCTGGAGAATCATCGTCCTTGTCTCTCTATTCAATTCCTATCCACTCTTGAAGGCCTGCTCAGTATATTTTCTTCTGGGAGAGCTTCCCGCTCTATAGGATACTCTCCCTCGTCTGAACGTCTGTAGCACTCACTGCCTGGTTGTTCATTTGGCAATTAATAATGGCTCTTGTGGTATGGTCTGTGTTACTGTGGTTACATGCACCGTTTATGTATAATTGTCTTGTTTCCTAACAAGATTCTAAATGTCCTTGAGTCATAAACTCAGAATCTGAGAGCTGAAAGTACCTTTGAACCTGAGTTTTCTAGTTCAACTCCTCATTTTACAAATTAGGAAACCGAGGCCCAGAGAGAAACTGAAAGCCCCTTGGTTTTGAACTTTGCTGCTTCCGCCCTGTCACACCACGTACAGCCTTGCACATAACAGGCACCCATGAATGCTGGAGCCAGCCCTGTGAGAGGATGAAAATATCAAGCTGGATACTCTTGAGCAAGACTGTTCACCCCTCTGGCTCTCCTTTTTCTTTATCCAGCCAAATGTGCCCATCTTCTTATTCTAGTGTAGTAGCATAAGATGATACGAGGCAACATAACTCAGCAGTTAACATTATAACTTCTGAGCCAGACTGCTTGGGTAAAAAACCCTGGCTTGTTCACTTGATAGCTATGCACATTAAGCAACCCCTCTGTGTCTTAACAGCCTCATCTGCAAAGAATAATATTGATATTACATACCAGATAGGATTTTTATGGAAATTAAATGAGGTAGTCAATGTGAAGTACGGAAGTGGTAACCCAGAGCCTTACGTATTGTAAGTGCCCAGTAAATGTTGGTAGCTGTTGTTACTCTGTGAATATTCACTAAGCAAAACCAAATGGCAAGTGACCTCAAACCTAACCAGGGCCTGGCACCCATGTCAGTCCTGACATATTTGCTCGTATCTCTTTGGTAGTCTCAGCTGTTGCCCTTGAGCCCTATAGTTGTCATCAGTGGTCTTTTGAGGCCTCTATAATCACTGAGTCCCTTGTTCCTTATCATTCCAAAGGGACTGCCAGGTCTCTGGAGGTAATTAAATAACAGCAGCAGCGCCTTCCACTGCTGCTGTCTTGGGCCTTACCTGCAAGCAGCGGTGAGGTCTCTCTAGAATTTAAATGGAAAAATCTGCCCCTGCCCTCTTCCTTTCCAGTCTATCAGGTGGTTATTTTCCCTCTGACCACACAAGGACCTCAATCTGTGACAGCAGCAACCTGGGCAGCTGGAAGAGAAGTCCCTGGGCTGGGTGTTGGAGCCATAGCTGAACATAGAGCATTGCTTCTCGGTTCGGTTCATTTTGTGTTGCTTCTGGGTGGGGGTGAGGGTTTCTTTTGAGAGGATCTGTTTTCTTTATCTTAAAAAAACAAAACCAAAAAGGAATCTCTGATACCTGAGTATCAGTGCTTTGTTTCCAAAGTACTCAGCAAAGCTCCTGAGAGGAGGGTTTGACCTGGTGACCCAGAGCGTTACCTCTGGGGTCAAGTCTGCCAAGCCCAGGAGAGCTTTAGCCCGACTTCCCTCCCGTCTCTGGCTTATTGCTGGTGGCTGGACAGTGAGTCAGAGCGGGGCGGAGAGGAGAGGAAGAGAGGAGGAGATGGCTCCGCCAGCTGCTGCTAAAAACAACAACATCTAATCAGTCCATAAACCCCTCCCCGCCAGACCACAGCTCTTGTCAAGAGGCGGAGCAGGTGGCACTGGTTCTCCCCTCCCCCCTTGTCCTCCGACACCCCTGGGTCTTTGAAGGGGTAACTTATGATCATCAAAAGGAAAGTTATCTATCTTTGGGGGCCCAGGAGCTCCGTTTCCTTCCTGTTAGGGTTGGCCCCGCTAAGAGCATTCACTGTAACCTTAGCTTCCCAACAGATACACGTGAGGGGACAGAAGTGTTTCCTTGCCAAAACAAAGATCCCGGAGTGAAACCTCCTGCACTAAGCACTATCATTTGTTCCACATTTTGTGAGTTCCTCTTACGTGTTAGAGACTGGGGATACAGTGGCAAACAGATGTGACCTTTGCCCTCCCTGAGCTCGTACCCAGTACCCTTTGGTTCCTGGAAGGCCCAGCATCTGAAGGAGCAGCTGGTGGCAATGGAAACAGGATCTTCACCCCGAGTCCTGGCCCCAGGGTTATCTGGGGCAGCTGAAAAGCCAACATTTCCATGGTGCTTTCCATTCAACTTGCCTGATTTTCCTGAGCTGCCCAAATGTATACGGCTTTTTCCCTGATGGTCCCTGCAGTGTCTGCCTGAGCTAGCGCAGCCTAGTGAAACAGCCCGCCGTTCTCTGATGTGTCTTTGGAAGAATGTCTGTGTTCTCTGCACCAGGCCTTGCACCATTGGGTGGGGGCTGCTCTGTGTGTACTCTTGACCTTCTGAAAGCTGCCTGACTTCACCCACAGCTGGCCTCTCCCCTTTAGGTGCCAAATGTTCCATAGGGTAGGGCTCTGAGGAGGCCTTTAAGGTTCATCCCAGACACATTCACCTAGGAAGCATGGGGAGAGAGGAAGTGGGTGAAACTAGACTTTATGGGGTTCCTTCAATCTCCAAGCCCCTGTATTTCTGGATTCCCCCACCCCTCTTAGCAGGAGAAAGAAAAAAAGCAAAGTATATCCGTGGGGGAGGAGAGCTCCTCCCTGTCTGTCTCCTTCTTTATAACAAGAGGCCAGCACTGTGGGGGTGGGTGCTGGGTAAATATGTGAGGAAGGAAAGCCGATAAGATAAGGTCTGACAAATCTAGGTCACCAGGCTGCTGCCAGGCACCTGTGTGACTGGTCACCTTGAAACTGGCAGGAGGAAGATGGACTTTCGTCCAGGGTCCAGACTGGCTGATTTCCCATGTCTTTGTTTATTTATTCAATAAACATTAATTGAGCTCGATTATGTGCCAGGCCACGTGCTAGGTGCTTCAGGCCCCTCTGTGTTTCTGACAGGCAAAATCTCTTCCTGGATCCCAGGCCTGTAACCAGCGCTAAAAAAAGACATGACTTCATTCAAAAGCCAGTTGGTCCACTAACTTCCAGGATAGGGGCAGCCAGTCCCTTGGTAGAAGGGAGCGGCCGTTCAGAGTGTTGATTCTCTGTTCTTTGGGCTAGATCCAAGGGTCTACAAAACGTTTTCTGTAAAGGCCAGATAGTAAATGTTTTAGGCTTTCCTAGGCATATGGTCTCAACTCTTCAGCCTTAGAGAAAACATAAACAAATGAACACAGATGCTTTCCAGAAAAACTTTACTTACAGAACAGGTGAAAGGTTCAATTTAGCCCTTGGACTGGTTTGCCTACCTCTGGGCTGGATGATTGGAATGATTGTTGTGAAATGGGTGTTGAAGAAATGGGTTTCTGTGATTTCAAGAGGAATCTCAAATCAGCATGGTGGCTCCATTTGGTATGGGGAGTGCAGGGCTTGAGGCACTGTGCTAATTGACAAGGTCTAATTGACACTCTGGTGTCAGTTAGCTGCATGGAGAATTCCATTCCACAGGCCAGACTTCAACTGCAGCCACCCAGCACCCACAGGTTCCCACCGTAGGCTCCAAAGTGACTAAGCCAGGCAGTGCACATAGTTTCCTACAAGCTCATCACTCTAATGGGAAAACAGTGTGGGGCTCTGCTGCCGGAGAGTCAGTGGCACCATTTTAAAAGCCCTGAATGAGGGGTCAGGCTGCCCTCTGCTCAGGCAGAGGCTTTGCACTAAATTGTCAGTGTGGCATTGGACAAGTCACTTAACCTCTCTGATCGCTCAGCCCGTATTGAATACTACTGTATGAGGCCCTGGGGATAAAGAAATGGACACCATAAAATTCTTGCCCTTAAGTAGCTTATGATCTAATGGGTAAGGCAAAAGGTAAACTATTATAAAATGTAGTGAAGTGAAACACACCCTTTGAGGGGTAATTGTTTGGGATGCTATGGGGGCAAAGAGTGGAATAAGTGAACAAGAAAGAGGAGTCCATTCTGAGCAGAGACAGAGAAACGTAGAGGAGATCGAGCCCAGGCAGACGGCGAGGGCATCTTTGAGGGAAGCAGGAGTTCAGCAGGGTTGGATCGTACAGGGCCCAGAAGGCCAAACTAAGGTGTTGAGATTCAATTCTAGATGCTGTGAGGAGACGTTAAAAGGTTTCAAGCAAGGGAGTGATAGGATTTGATTGACAGTTGTTGAGAATATTTTAACATGCCCTATTTTTGAAAATCAACTTCTAGTTTCTGTACACCATATATTGTTCAGGTTTGTGTGAGTAGAACTGCTAATATTGTGTAGAAGTTAGTAAGCATCAATAACATGCCATGGCTGTTTATAATAATCATGCTCAGTCCCTCCCTGGTGATGCCGTGAGTGAAACAGCAAGCAGCCATGAGTGACTCTGAGAAGAGGGAGAACATTTAAGTTCTCTGGAGCCTGGAGGTTTGCAGGGCCTGGCCACTCTGTCTCGCTTGACCCTCCTGGCTTTTTTTTTTTTTTTGAGACAGAGTCTCACTCTGTAGCCTGGACTAGAGTGCTGTGGCATCAGCCTAGCTCACAGCAACCTCAAACTCCTGGGCTCAACCGATCCTCCTGCCTTGGCCTCCCAGAGTGCTAGGATTACAGGTGTGAGCCACCTAACCCAGCCCCTCCTGGCTTCTTGAGTGAGGCTCCCTGAATCATCCTAAGCTGGCAACTGCAGCCCCATATTTATGAGTTTTTCTATTGATTGAAAGGGAGAACTGAGTTGCAAAATTCTGATGATTTTGGTGTAGCCATGAAACTTGGGACATGGCCAAGTGAAGGGGGAAGTAAATGGCTTCTGCAGTATTCATATATTTTTGGGCCTGCCTGAGAGTAGTTAAAATCTGGCTTTGGAAAATGGGGATTCTTTAGACAGTGATTCCCGAATCTGATAGCACATCAGAATCACCAGGGATAAAAAGGCTGACTTCCAGGCCCCACCCCAGAGATTCCTATTCTGAGGGCTCACTGTGATGTAGAACCAGGGCCTTGACTGGGCTGAACGAAGCAAGTCACCTAGGACACAAGATTTAGGGAAGCCTTCACTCTCTGGGCTGTGGAAGTACGGGGTCAGCACATCGGTGCACGTGAGAACCTCCTAAAGTTCCGTCTTCTGGCTTTCTGGCTTGCCTCACCCAGTCCCAGTCCTCATGGGGTTCTGTCTTCCTAACGAGCACCCCCGCCCCATTCTGGTGCAACTAGTACTAATATTTGGGAGCCAATGTTCTGGGACAAGCATTCCCAATACTTGGAAGATACCTACATATGCTATTCCTGCTCTCCACTACCCACCAGCCGGTCCTTCCGATTCATAGTAACTCCCTGAAGGTCCAAAGGGTGGATTTCACTGACATCTGTTTGAGAAAGGGAACAGCTCTTTGGGGGCCTTCTAATAATGGTAACAATAGCCAGCCTTTTACTGAGTGTTTGCCAGGCACTGTGGTGGACACCTTTTATGTGATGAATCACATCTTTTGTCTCATACCAACCCAAAGAGAGAGATACTACTGTTGTCCCCATTGTCAAATGAGGAAAATGAGGCTTAGACAGATTAAGGTGGCCAAGGGGACCCAGCTAGGAAATGGTGGAACCAGAATTTGAATTCAGGCCTGACCTCATGGTCCCTGCTCTATCACACGGCCCATTTCTTGCTCTGAATTAGCAGAGGAACCCAGCCCAGGCCCTTCTCTTGGTCCTTCCCAGGCTGTCTGCCTGGTCCTGAGCTCTTAAAGTTGGACCAAACAAGGCACCCAGATGTTTTCTGTGTTTTTGTTGTTTAAATAGGGTTTTCTGGCCCATAGAGCCATGACAAACAGAGGAAGGGGTGGAGGAAGAGCACAGGTGATTCTTAGTGATCCTCAGCAGGGGCAGAGAGTCGTCCTTTCTTAAGCTGTTTACTGATCAGACAAGAAGAGGAACTCAAAAGTCAGCAGGGCTTGGGAGCCCTAATTAATGCCTGGTCCAACTGGGTCAGGGGGAGTGACCCTATGCAGTGGCCCTTTTTTGTTTTTTTTCTTCAGGGACATGTGTTCCCCAGCTCACTAGAGCAGAGTTCCCCTGTGTGGAGGGGGAGGGATTCCAGCCTCCAGTCAGGGGAGTCAGAGCTCCTGTGGAGCACCCACCTATCTCATCAGTCCCTTCCTCCCTGGCTCCCTGGCTGGCCTCAGGCTGGTGTTAAGTTGCCCCAAATACCCAGTCTCCTATTTCACATCCTTAGGCAAAGATCCCACAGCCAAGGTGCCCTTTCGGCTTAGCTTTCCCACCGGCTGCTCACTGACAGATAAGCTCCTAAGAGGAGAGCAGGAGAAGTAAAGGTGGAGAGGTGGGTGAAACCCTGAGCAGACCCCTGTGTGAGCAGGCACAGTGGGTCCTGCAGCTCCCCGGCATTGTGTTGGACGGGGCAGGCTCTGGTGGCGGCTGGCTGCGTGTCCTCAGTCCTTTACTGGCAGATGGAACTTGGCTTGGCTGGGGCACAGTTGTGCATACGCTTAGGCTTTACCTCGGGCTGAAAGTTTGTGAGTGTCAGGAGACAAGGAAATTCTGTGTGCAACATGTGGGCTGGGAGAATGCAGGGGCCGTCTGAGCCAGGCTGTTTCTGCACAGTCTGCCCTGGCTGTGCCAGACTCCCCGTCCAGACCTCTCAGAGATGTTTCATTCCTTGGGCTGGGTTGAACTGAGACATGAGTGCAGTGCTGCTGTGAGACAAGAGGGGGAAGAAGCCAGTGGACAAAATGTTCTTGCGCCTGGATAGGCCAGCCAGGCTGGGTCCTTGGGAACTGAGATGAAACCTCTCCCCTTTTCTTTAGCCAGTCCATATCCTTAGTAACAAACGAGATTACTGCCTGGATGAGCTCATTTTAATTTACCTTTCTGAAGTGATAAATGTGCTTTAAAATGGGAGTGACAGGGAAGTTTGCACAGTTAGCTTCACTGATCTCACTTCCTTGGGGAATGAATGAACACGTACTCCCAGGCCTAAACTCTTTCCTCTTCCCTGTCACTTGCAACCAAAGCAGCTACCCCAAACCTGCTGGTTACAGGGATTGTTATGTTAATGTGGAGTTAGTTGATATCCCAGACAGTCTAGGGCAGTTTTCCTAAGGAGTAGTTCCCAACCATGTCTTCCAAAGATAACCTTGTATGTAGGTGCCAGAGTGACAGAACCCAAGAACTGGGCCTCTATGTATAAGTTGGTCTTGAGTATCCAGGGACTATTTTAAAAAGTGTACAGAAAGGTAGCAATTAAATGTTTGTCTTGGAATAACCCTGGCCTCTGAATTCTCCCAGGAGCTCCAGCCTAGGGAAGATGATTAAAAATAGATCCGAGTAGCACTTCCTGCTTGGCAGATGGCCGATAGCAAATGCTAGGGCTTGCGGCTGACCTTTCCTTTCTGAAAACTGCTCTGTGTTTCCATGATGCTAATTGAGTCCCTCTCTAAACCTAATCAAAGACTCCTTAGCTGGCTGCAGAAAACCACGACTTACTGTCATAGCTGGGCTCAGTTCATGGAGCAACATGAAAGTGCTGGAATTTGCATGGAAACACCCACTCTGTGGTCCAACTGGCTGGTCCTTGTTTAAAAACTAACAAGTTCTGCTTTCAGATTTACTGCCCAGTGCTGTTAAGGATCCTACAGCCTCTCCACCCCCTTCAGTAAGGAAAGATTAGTGGTAGGGGAGTGATGAGAGTGCCCTGTGTTTCCATGTGGGCACAATAGACAGTGCTCACAACACAAAGTAGATGGCTGAAAGGGAGGCAGGGGCTTTGTGAGATGCGGGTTCTAGGGCTGGCTCTATGCCCATCCACTGTTCTCTTTCCTCACCTGCACATCCCCCTGGGTTGTTAATGAGAAGTACAGGAAATGGTGCTTATGACAGTGGCCTGGGGTGCATCAAACTATGGAAAATACAAGATATTGTTATCTTTACTAATATTATTATGTGTTACAAGCATCTTGGGACTTCTCCTTGAGTATTAGTCTCCCTAGGAAAGAGATGGGGGTCTAGACAGGCTGTGCTGAAGCGTCCTTAACAGCAATAAAGATGTATTTTTAGCCGCTTAATCCACAACTGATGGGTCACCCAGGTTTCTGCTGTTGTTCAAGGCCTCACGGCCTTTTCGACCTTACTTCCTCCCCTATGAGAGCTCTCTGCTGTGATTGGCCCACCTGCAGCACTCTCATCCTCTCCTGTCCCATCCATCTTCTGAACACCTTTAACAGCTTAATTATACTGCTTCATACTTTAATGTATTTGAGTCCTGTTTTCTAGTTGGCTAGATAGGCTAGTGTTATTCTCTTTGGTGCCCAGCAAGGCTTGGACAAGGCTACTCATTAAATTTTGTTGACTTACAATCATGGAGGCATAGTATTTCTTCATGTGCCCATACTACAAGATTCTGAGCCATTCCTTTATTATTGGACATTTAGAGCTCCCTCCCCAAGCCCCATGTGTGCCCAGGAGATGATTTTCCAATGCCTGGTGTTTCACAATGAGCCTGACACTTTTAGGTTGGCCCAGGAAGAAGACTGAGCACCAAAATTTTTGGAAGGTATTTAAGTTTCTATGTCTTGAGAATGAGAGTCTTAAGCAAAGAATCAGATAAGATAGGTTAGCTGATGAGCAGAAAAAACTTGCTTTTTATGCAGATAAACAGGAAGTTTAAAAACATGAAAGTAGTCTGAGTCAGAAATGTTCATTTAATGTGTGAGACAGCTATTTTCTTGAATGTGGACTCACAGATGTTCACCCTTGTAAGAGACCTTACTCAATCCCCTCATTTCACAGATGATGCAACCCCAGTTCAGAGCATCAGGGATCTGTCCAAGGACATCATCCTAGTTGGAGGCAGATTATATAGCCTTGCCTGGCAGGGGTGGGAGTGGATAGGCTGGTTATTCCGACCCAATTATGTTCCATTTCTGGAGGGAATACCAGGAATCATCAGTGCCCAGCATTTGCACATTGCCAAGCACCCTATGCTCAAATCATTCTAACATTTATATGCTTATGTCTCTTTGATGAGACCCTTTGGCTGTGATTTCTTCAATTCCCACTATAATTCTTACTGTCATGACCCTTTTCAGTAACATCATTTCTTCCTTCAGAGTGTTTCGTCTAACTCTATTCCCAAGTCCAGTCCCTAAGGGTATATGAATATAGATGTTAAAAGTAGATGATCACGAGAGGACAGCCTAATGCTGGACAACTGCCACAGCAGGGAAGAACATATTAACCTGCTTGAGTTTGTACGTGCAGCCTGGAGGCTAATTAATTGTTTAAGGCCTTGTGCTTTGATTAGTGTTAGAAGGAGAGGAAAGTGTTTAGGGAACACCTAGCATGAGATAAATCAAGGTATAGAAGACAATGGTAAATGTGGTCAGGTCATGGTCAGACCTTGCCACATTTGGAAAATTTGAAGGGACTGGCAGAAAGAACGTGGATATTGTTATCCCATTTCACAGATGAGGAACTTCAGACCAGAGAGGTGAACAAACCAAAAGCATATGGCAGAGAAGGTGCCAGGATTGGGAATTAAATCTAGCTAGTTCATCCAACTACATAATCCTTTCATTATATCATTATATGTACTGGGAGAAGTTTAGACCATAGAAAAAACCTTGACTCAGGCAAGATAGAGCTTTAAATCTAAAACCCTAACTGTTAACAGTGCCAAGGATCTAACAATAGAGGATTCAGGGAGCTCTGAGGAGATAGAGATCAGCTCATTTAAGATATTTTGGCATTGTCAGTGTTTGGCAGTAGCGTGGGCTTCCTTAGGGGAGGTAGTGAATTCTCTATCCCTGAAAGTATTTACAGAGACGTTTGGCAGAAATGTGGGCAAGAGCCATGCTTCAGGTGAGTGGTTGACCATCCTTGTGCGGGTAGGGTGGTCCTTCAAGTGCCAATGGTCTGTGAATCTATGAAATTAAAATTGGGTAAAGTCACATAGATGTTTTGTTTTGAGATCCTCCACTGTACCCAAACTACAGTCCACTGCATGAGATCCCAGCAGACTGTGATTACTTAAATGTTTCTCTTTACAACTCCCAAAGCATTCTTCTGAATTCTGATCTTTCTTGTGATGTCCAGGTGCCAAAGAAAGAAGGGATTTTAAGGGGCTTCTTAGCTTTTTCATTATTTTTTTTTAAGAGTTGTGAAAGAAGAATCATTTATCCATTCAGTGGTGAGCTGGAAAAGTTGTTTTTAGCATGGGACTCAGAATGTTTCCTTGGTGGTCCTCAATCAGCATTAAGCATTGTAGATCTACAAATTTAATATTATCAAAATTAATATTATCCATTCACTCTGGTGAAGTGATTCACTGTAACACAATTCACAGGAAGCTAACTGGTAAGCCAGATCCTAATTCATTAATTTATAGTGGAGCAGATAATCCTGAAAGCATGGACTGTGTGTTATCTTCCTTGAAGGTAAACCCACTTGGGGGAGAGAATTAAATTTAGGCAGTTGCTGAGTAAATATGGAATCAGAGCAGAGGAATTTGAATAGCCTAAAAGATTTTCATAAGTTCTGACAGGTTGATCCATCCTTCTTCATCAAAGAGACAGCATTTCCAAGTGAATACCCTCTAGAGAAATCTTGGGACTTGGAGTCAAAAGCCATAGTTTTATAGTTCTGACCTTGACTCACAAGCTGTGTAAAACTGGGGAAGTTACTTTAACAGCTCTGGACTTCAGTTTCCTCTTCTGTTGTTTTGGAGGTTAGATCATTTAACATATGTGAAAATGCTTTTCTTATTCTGGCGTCCTATATACGTGTCGGTTTTAATTCTGGCCTTGCTTGGCAGGGGCGAGAGTGGGTAGGCTGTCTAATTCTGTTTAGGCTCTGTTTTTAGGAAGTCATTTGGACAACACTCTTGTTACCCCATATTCATTCTCCCCTAGACTTTGGAGCTGAAGCTGCCCAGATTTCTGTCATTTGTTGGTTACATGACCTAGGCATATTTCCTAACCTTGCTTTGCCTTACTTTCCTCATCTGTAAAATGGGAGGATGACTATACCTACCTCATGGGTTGTTGAGAGGATCAAATTACTTTGCTTTGAATTACAGTTTGAATCTTGCATGGCACATAGTAAGCATCATATAAATGTGAACCGTTACTGTTGTTTTTTCATGATTTCTAATTCCTTTTTGTGAACCACCTCATTCATCTATAAATTCCCTCCAATTTCACTATAGTGATTGCTTATTAAAATATTTTCAAAATAGTCCCCTCTATAGCATGTGGCTTTGGTCTTGGAGAGTGGCCTTTTTGCCTAGATTGGTTGCTGGGAAGACTTATTTTGGGGGTTGTAGATTTTGCCCACTGACTTCATAGGCATCCTTTGAAGCATAAAGACATTTTTCATTTGCCAATGCCCCATTGGCTTTGGGAACGGGAGTGTAGACTGAAACATAAATCAGGAGATTGGTGTTTGTTCTTCCTAGGCATATTAATGTGCATTATCTTTTTAACTCCAGCAACTCTGAATTGTTTTTAAGGGCCTAATGGCTTTGAAAGAATTTTTTTTTGAGACGGTCTTGCTCTGTTGCCCTGGTTAGAGTGCAGTGGCATCATCATAGCTCACAGGAACCTCAAACTCCTGGGCCCAAATGATCCTCTTGCCTCAGCCTCCTGAGTAGCTGGGACTACAGGTGCATGCCACCACGACTGGCTAATTTTTCTATTTTTAGTATAGGCAGGGTCTCACTCTTGCTCAGGCTGGTCTCAAATTCCTGAGCTCAACTGATCCTCCCGCCTCGGCCTCCCAGAGTGCTAGGATTACAGGCGTGAGCCATCGCTCCCAGCTGAAAGAAATTTGAGCTCCATTCATTACTTCAGTCCTTTTAAAGTTTTAGATTTATATTTGAACCACAAAGGGCCCAGCTCTTAATGGCTGACTGCCATCACATCCTGATCCCACCACCCTCAGTCTCTAACTGAGAAGTTAGCATCCCTGAACAGACCTGGTAGGGTGCTGCCAGTCTGTCTTCTGTAGAGCAGGGGGATATCTGACCATGGGCATCCCCCAGTCTTCGTCCTTCTGGAAAAGGCATGCTTCCCATGCCTCACTCCTTCTCTGCAGGATGCTGAGAGCTGATAGCATCTGTTTTCCCACTGGCTGCATGTTTACCTTGGCATCTGCCGTCCTGACCAACCCTTTGCCACAGACAAGAGAGGCTTATCCCGCTCTTGGTTGAGCAGAGAGCAACCATACTGCCCAAGCTCCATCTGAGGCTCTTGGGGCAGTTGGAAGAGTGGGAGAGGAGCTTGTGGGGTCTGTATCTGTAGGGAGATTTGGAAGAGAGTCTGGGGAGCTCTGACAGGACAGCCTAGCCCCTCCAGACTAGTTATGCAGCTCCCATTTTAAATCCTGAAAGTCTGTGGTGGTGCGGAAGGAGACAGACGATTTATTCAACGCTTTTTATGAGCCAAGCTCTGTGCTTAATATACACACATTCATTTAATCTTCACAATGTCCCTCTGGAATAGGAGAAAATAGACGTTAAATTTCTCCCTTTTGTAGATGGGACCCTGAGGCTCAGAAAGGTGAAATGACTTGCCCGAGGTTACACCGCTGGCAAGGGCTGAGTTCAAGGCCTCTCAGCTCCAACGCCTGCATCCTTTCCACTAAACATCAGGCAGACACGAGGGAACAGGTCTTTCTCTGTCCCATTCCCTAGGCCTATCCCTGAAAGCGGCCTAGTTTATGTTGGGCCCAGTTCATGTTGGTCAACAGGAAGGTGAATTTGAAAGGCGTGGTCACTGTGTGGCTTAGATCCTGGAATCTACCCTTTTCAGCAATATGATGCTGTACACGGGCCCCCTCACCACCTTTTGTTTTTGCAATTCCAGGCCTCTGAATGCTCCCATGCCCTTGGAATTTTATGACTCCACACAGCAGATATTTCCTCCTCCAGAGCCAGTCCCTTCCCTGCCCCTCCTTCCATCTGTTTAGGGAATGTTAGGGCGAATTGAGACCGACAGTAGCTCACAGCCATGGGAAGAGGGGCCTTCAGAAAGCCATCCTCCTGTCCCTAGGCAGCACACTTGCTTTTTATCCCCATTTCAGGGGTTTCCAGATAGATACTTGACAGCTTTTTTGTAAATCATGAACACATAGAAATGGCTTTGTTCTGTCCTAGTCCTTCCTGGTGGCCTATGTCCCAGTACGGAAGAAACACAGAACCAGGAAGTTCTTCCTTTGTGATTAACCCAAGTCTTCCTTATTTTCATCCAAGTCTATTTCCTCTTGTTCTTATTGCAGAGAAGATGGAAGAAATCCCCTTTAATCATCTTTCCTCTTAGCTAAAATGTTCACAGTTTCTTGCAGTTGCACTCAGGTTCTAATTCCAGAAATGTTCATCTTTGTTCCTCATCATCACCCTTCTCACTTTCCCCATATGCTTCCTCACAGGTGAAATCCAAACAGGATCCAGTGCTACTTTACTTGGGTTTTAGCACGTAGGAGCCTATGGCTTACTTTGACCCAAAATGGGAAACCTCATCAGGCCTAACCATGATTGGAGAAAAGAATGAGAATGGAAAAAGGGCTGATCTGACCACTGCAGAATGTGAGATGTGTTGAGGTGGGGGGTTTATCCAATACTGTGTGAGTACTCTAATATTCTTTTGTGTCTCTGCCTAAATACTTGTGCTACCTTCTCACCGAGATGCCTGAAAGTACTTTAAAAGGAGCTCATTGTAACCATCCCTTAAAATGTGTAGTGCTTTCAGCAAATCCCCAGAGACAGACGGTAGATTTATGGTTGCCAGAGGCTGAGGGCAGGGGAGATGGAGGTGACTGCTAATGGTATGAGATTTCTTTTTTGGAGTGTGAAAATGTTCTAGAAATAGATAGTGGTGATAACTGTACAACCTTGTGAGTATATTAAGGACCACTGAATTGTATACTTTAAAAGACTGATGGTAATGTGAATTATATCTCAATGTTTTATTTTTTTAATTTTTTTTTGAGACAGAGTCTCACTCCGTTGCCCGGGCTAGAGTGCCGTGGCGTCAGCCTAGCTCACAGCAACCTCAAACTCCTGGGCTCAAGCAATCCTCCTGCCTCCGCCTCCTGAGTAGCTGGGACTACAGGCATGCGCCACCATGCCCGGCTAATTTTTTATACATATATATGTAGTTTTTAGTTGTCCAACTAATTTCTATTTTTTTTTAGTAGAAATGGGGTCTCACTCTTGCTCTGGCTGGTTTTAAACTCCTGACCTTGAGTGATCCTCCCAGAGTGCCAGGATTACAGGCGTGAGCCACTGCGCCCAGCCCATATCTCAATTTTTAAAATCTCAATTTTATGATTGTACCAATAAGTGGTGGTAATTGTAATTTTTAATAAAGAGATGGGGTCTCGCTCTGCCACCCACGCTGGAGTGCAGTGACACAATCACAACTCACTGCAGCCTCAAACTCCTGGGCTCAAGCTACCCTCCTGCCTTAGCCTCCCAAATAGCAGGGAGTACAGGCTGCACCACTGTGCTGGCTAATTTTCAATTTTTTATGTAAAGATGAGGGTCTCACTATGTTACCCAGGCTGGTCTCGAATTCCTAGCCTCATGCTATCTTTCCACCTCAGCCTCCCACAGTGCTGGGATTACAGGCCTGAGCCACTGCACCCAGCCCCAATAAATTATTTTAAAGCTGTAAAATAGAAAAACAAATTCTGACAATAACAAAATATATAGAGCCTTGAAGTTTACAAAGCACTTTCATACACAATATCTTATTTCTTAGGCAAATCTGGTGTGGATGAGAGTATTATTTTGCTGTACCCATTTTACAGAGTAGGAATTTGAGGCTCAGAGAAGCCAATTGGCTTGCTCAAATTGGTAACATAGCCAATATATGGCAAAACCAGGACTCATGCCCTGGCAATCTGACTCTCTAAAGCCTGTGCAGTTAACTATGAGTGGTAGGTTGGAGAACCAAGTGCTTTAAGAGGAGTGGATTCATAGCAAATCCCAACTGGAAAGTGTCATGGGGAGTTTCAATCACATCCCTCCATTTTTATGAAGACGTTGAGCTGCAAAGAGGATAAGCCTTGCCTTTTGGCATAAAAGAGAGAGACCAAAGTCACCAAAGAAAAGAAGTTTGGACAACCAGATATTAATAATTTAGAGTCTGCCTTTTCCCCTCTCTTCCCCAGGTTCCTGAAAAGGCCGAAGGGGAAAGATAGGGACCTTTTTACTCTGTACTTACCTCATTTCACTTATTCTCCACAACCCTATAACATAGGCATAGTTTCTATTTATAGATGAAATAGATGTTGAAATGGAAAGAGGTTAAATAACCCTTTAAGGTCAAGTAGCTAGTAAGTTGAAATTGGTTGTTTTTTTTTTTTTTTCTTCTTTTTCTTCCAGAACTGATTAACTTGAGCAGAGTAAGTTGAAATTGTAAAGCCAAGATTTAAACCTGAATCTTCTGATGCCAAGACTAAATCCTCTGACCCTATGCAGATATGCAAGGGATGATCTAGCTCCCAGATGTTACAGCTGTCTAGGCTGGTGGACATCCACTTCCCTCATCTCTCTGTAGACCTCCTGAGGCCCGTGCTCAGTTTGTAATGGTTGATCTTCCCAGGGAGAGCAAGGAGCATGGGTTTGAGAGGCTCTGCTCCTCTGCCGGACCCTTCTTGCTGTTACGTAGGAGTGTGTTCAAGTGACTCAGACTCCGAGGTGAGGGCCTGCTCCTGCCACCAAAGGGAAGAAACCTACACGTTTGCTCTGTTGCTGCCTTGTCCACAAAGTATTCAATTTTCAATGGTTCTACTTTTAAAAGGAGTTGCTGCCTTCCAGACTTTCAAAGGGGCCAGAAATCAGTGGTTTTGGCTACTAAACAGGAAACTCAAAGCCCTTTCCGTTCCTTTGAGCTGGCTGGAAGGGCTGGGCCTGGAACTATTACTTTACTTTAAAGAACAGAAGAAAAGTTTTGTGTAGTTTAAAAAAACAAAACGAAAAACCCTTCCTGGAGGCCTGCACACCAGCCTTAGTTGATACACAACATGGAAAAGAGCTGCCTTGTTGCCTGGCAGTAATGACAGCAAACAAATGTGTCTGACAGTCTGTTTGGCATCTCCTGGTCTGAAATTCTGTTTGCTTAATTCTAATTGCTTCCTTAACTTCCTTTCAGTCTCCCCACCTTCGGTACCACCCTCACTCAAGGGAGTACCAGGCTGTGCTAGGTTGCGCCAGGCTAGGCCGGGCCCTGCAGGATACAGCGACCCAGCCGGGCTATTCTTGTCTGTGTCTATTTGCAAGATGCCTGTTGTTCTCTGTGGCTGTTTTTCCCATCATAAATGTTGACTTGGCAGGGGCCCCAGGGTGGAAGCCATGATGGAAAAGCTGCTTCCAGAATTCTGCCTTAGAAAATGCAGCTAGTCCTGAGTGCCAGGCTGAGGAAACAGAGGTCCATAGACACTGCCCCTCAGGGGGTGCCCGGGTAGGTGTTGCCACCAGGACAGGCCTGATTGGGTTCGGCACGCTTTGCAGAGCGTGGGCCTCTGCCAGCCTGCTCTCAGAACAGGCCTGGAGGAACCCAGTGGCCCTCTGAGGTGTGTCTGGGCCTGGCTGGTGTTTCTCTTCTCTGATGGGCGCCCTCTCCCCACCCCTACTCTCTCTAGGAATTCTAATCTGTGTCAGGCCAGAGAAAGTTACTCTTAGGCCCTGCCTGGAAGCAGAGTGGAACCCCTAGAACAATAGCCTCCAAACTTTAAAAATTACGCACCCCTATCAGTAAAATGTTTGAGCTTGTAGTCCTAGTATATGTATATATAATTAAAAATAATATGTGTGGTGCTATGTAATATGTATATTATAAAGGTATAGATTTTTAAAAATATATATAAAAGGATGAAAGGAAATGTAAATAATTGTAAAATTGCTTTTAATCTTATTTTCTTGATGATTGAATATGCTCCTTTAAAAATAAATCTTGGTTTATCACTTTCTGATGCAGTAATTCAAAAGGTGTGCCCTAAGGGGAGAGAGCAATCAATCTGTTGTTCTTGCAGAATGTTCAGAACAGTTCTTTAACATGGGTTCAAGCCCCTCTGAAACTGTTTGGAATATTTTTAAGTGGATTAGGGAATTGCTTATAATTCCTACTTGTACAGATTTAGAAATAACCATGTGCAGACATAGATTTTAGAGATGGCTTATCGTTTTTAAAAATTTATTTTTATATTTACATACAGTAAAATTTTGGTTTACAGTCTTATGAATTTCTGGTTTTTTTTTTTTAGTTTTAACAAATACATCTTCTTAAAGTCTTATAGTCTACTGTATGGTCTTATAGTCTTGTAAATACGTAGTCTAATAGTGATTATTAGACTTTCTTAACAGTACTTAAGAGTAACTTTCCTCTGTTATCAAGATAACAGAACAATTCCTTCTCCCTCGTTACCTTGTAGTCAAATTTCCCCCTTATCCATAACCTCTGGCAACCACTGATCTTAGCATGAAGCACTTTAGAGTCATCCATGTTGTTCTGTGTAGCAGTAGTTTGGTCCTTTTTATTTTATATTTTTTCTCTTTTTAAAACATTTTTAATAGAAATGGGAAATACAAGTTAAATTCTGTTTCGGGTTCATATTATATAGTGGTGAAATCTGGACTTTCGTGGCCATTATCCATATAGTGTCCATTGTACTCCACAGGTCATTTTTCCTCCCTCACTCTTCCTACCCTCCCTCCTTTAGAGTCTCCAGTGTCCATTATACCACTCTGTGTGTCTTTGCATAGCCATGGTTTAGCTCCCGTTTATAAGTGAGAATATGTGGCATTTATTTGTCTATTCCTTTTTATTGCAGAGCAGTGTTATATGGATATACCAGTCTGTTTATCCAGTCACCAACTGAGAGACACTTAGCCTGTTTCCAGTTTGGGGTGGTTATGAATTAAGCTGCTGAAAGCATTCTCATACAGGTTTTTATGTGAACATAGGTTTTCATTTCACTTGGGTAAATGAAACTGCCAGACTCTTTTCCAAAGTAGCTATACCATTTTGCAATGTATGGAAGTTCCAGTTACTACACGTTCTTGCCAGCACTTAGCTTTGTCAGTTTAAAAAAAAAAAAAAAAGGTGTTCTAATGTGTAGTGATTTTGATAAAGCTCAATTTATGGATTATTTTTTCTTTTATAGATTATGTTTTTGGTGTAGTATCTAAGAGGTCGGCCAGGCATGGTGGCTCACATCTGTAATCCTAGCAGTCTGGGACGCCAAGGCAGGAGGATCGCTCAAGGTCAGGAGTTCAAAACCAGCATGAGCAAGAGCAAGACCCCCGTCTCTACTAAAAGTACAAAAAGAAATCAATTGGCCAACTAAAAATATATAGGAAAAAAAATTAGCCAGCCATGGTGGCACTTGCCTGTAGTCCCAGCTACTTGGGAGGCTGAGGCAGACGGATCGCTTGAGCCCAGGAGTTTGACGTTGCTGTGAGCTAGGCTGACGCCACAGCACTCTAGCCAGGCAACAGAGTGAGACTCTGTCTCAAAAAAAATAAAATAAAATAAGAGCTCTTTTTTTTTTTTTTTCCTTTCTCTGCCTCATATGATCTGCCATAGGTGAGAAACCTTGGACAAACGATTTCAACGAGGAGAGTGATCTAGATGAGCCCTACTAACATGCCAACTAGATTTG
>CAUYRT010103324.1:0-18214 GCA_963574885.1 Lepilemur ruficaudatus
AAGTACAAGTAGGACAAAATACAATGCTAACACTAATACAATCATGTTTCTCAAATGTATAGTGTGTGTTAGTTACCATGTTACATGGCTTACATTGATTTCTTATTTAATGCTGACAATAGCTCTGTGAAGTAGATATAGCTATTCTTATTTTATAGATGAGGAAACCGAGACATTGACAAGTAATTTCCCAAAATTACACAGCTAAAAAGAGGCAGAATGCTGGGAGTTAGCTATGCTCCCAGCAAAAACAGGTCCTTGGCAGGATCGTCACAAGAGATTTGGAAATAATAGAAATAGAGAAATAATAGAGAATAGAGAAATAACCAAGACAAGAGAGGAAGTATAGTTTAAAAAGATGGGGAAGTCAGGGGTCCTCCAGTATTCCCATGAGCTGTGAGGCCCTGAGTGAAGTCCTGCATCAGTATTTATTGGTGCAGCAATTAGTTGCCAGTGGTTACAGATTTACATAACAGCTAATTTGTTTAGGTTTTAAGTCTCCCCAAAAGTTTCTAGAGATCCCTTAATTAACTCTATCTATGTGAGCAAATGGTTACAACATTTTTTAAGATAAACTTCTAAGCCCTAAAATAAAATTATCAATTAGCAGAAAGACTAAACAGAAATATATAAGCTATATATTTCTTTATCTAGTTTCTTGTTGATTGAGACAAATGGTCAGGAGTGAAGCAGGAACTGTCCCTGAGGCCAATTGTCTCTAGCTACAGGTGACTGCAGGGCATGCCTTTGATCAGTTCTCAACCTGTGACCCCATACTGAGCCCATGCCTTACACAAGCATCAGGCACAGGCCTCCAGGTCTGAGACGGGCCTTCACCATGCAAACGCTCCTGATTGGTGAGATGCCTTCTTGTGGTGAGGCTTTTGATTTGTGAACTAACACATTCACATATTCCTTCAGGCAAAGCCCTGCAAAACTCCTGACATCTTTTATTTCTTTATCTGCCAACAGGAGAGCAGGCATTTGATTACAGAGACTGTCTCAGATCCCACTGCTTGATTAATGAGAATGCAGCATCAGCCTTTCTGAGAAATTTAAAATCCTATTTCTCTCCTTTCTACTCTTCTTTTAATTGGTTTTCAAGGGTGATTATATTTGTGGGGTATCCCTGAGTATTTCTCCTCATGCAGAGATACTGAAATGAGTTCAGGGGAATGGATAACACAGGTGAAGCCACTAAAACATGTTTTGGCCAAGTCACTGAATTTCTTGTGTAGTCCCAATAATTTGTGATAAGGTCATAATACTTACATTTAGGATATACACAATGTTTGCTATGTGGTTGTGAATGAATGATTCTGCAGTTTCATCATAAGATAAAGTTTGGCTGAGAGAAGACAAAGATCTTAGGAATTTCAGCTTTTCAAGTTCACCCTGAATTTGTGGAAAAATGATAAAAACACAGTTATACACTATTATCTGATAATTGTAGAGGGCTTTTGAAAAGTTTCTTGTAATGTTTTAAACATCTGACCTCTCATTCAATCCTATATCAGTCTTTTATTATAAGGAATGAATACATGACAGAGGATTTCAGTGAAATTCCTTGTCCACTGGCCCTGCCTTGATTGGAACCTTGTTTTTTCTTCACAGCTAGATTACTCAGTGCTCCTTGATGGCTCTCTCCATCTTTAGTTTTGCTTTCCTACCTACCTGCCCTGTGCAGTGCTGCTTGATTAAGCTTCTTAAAGATGATCTCTGAAGCTGTTACTTCTAGTTCTTCTGATGTCATTAAAGAGTCATTATTTTGTCTTTAACGTTTGCTATTAAAATGCAAGTTCTGATTTGAAGAATAAAATCTCCTTCTGTATTAACATTCCCTTTTTCTGATTATAAAAGCAATCTCTCTTTATCATAGAAACTTTGAAAAAATAAAGTATAAATTAAAAAATAAAAGACACCAATAATTCCACAACCCTGAGAAAATTTCTTCCAGTCCTTTTCTCCTGCACATAGATGATGTGAACTGGTGCAAGTTCTCTGGAGAGCACATAGCCATCCACTGCAAGAAGGCCCCATTCTCTCTCATGTAGAGTAGCATAACCACCAGACAATGGCTTTCTCTGTTCTAGTTTTGTCCCCCTCCAATCCATTTCCCCAGTTGTTGCCAGATTCATCTTTCTCAAATGCAAATTTGATCAGGTAACCCCCTATCTAGAATCTTTCAACGGCACTCATGGAAGTTGAGGCCCTTGCCCAAGTTACCCCAGCTGACCTCTTCAAATCCGGCTCTTGCCCTGTGGCATTCTGAACTCTAGCCAAATTAACTTTTACGCTGCCCTTTCCTGCTTCTGGGCTTTGCACCTTTTGACTTCTCTACACATTTCTTCTTGCTAACTGACTAAAATCAATATATATTTTAAGAATTGGATCATGCAATTTCTCCTGAAGCAGGGTCAGTTGCCCTTCCTAAGTGTATCTACAAACCACATGAGTAAATCGCTATCAAGGCATTTGTGATACTCTGACATCATTACCTTCTTATTCATCTATTTTCCTGACTGACTGTGGAGTCAGGTCAAGGCAGGGAATGGGCTTTTTTGTTTCAATTCACTGCCATAATTCAAGCCCTTCATTAATTACAAAGAAATGCAAATAAAGCCTTGCTGACATGAAGTATAATGAGTAGTCCAAGTCAAAAGTGAAGACCAATGTGCTGGCTTTAGGTGTTTTATTTTTATTTTTTATTGGCATTCTACATAAAGAAAATGTATAGTTTGGTGAATTTTCACAAACCAAAAACACCTGCATAGCCAGCAACAGATTATTACAAGCATTCCAGAAGTATTCCTCATACTCTCTTCCAGCGGAGGCTCAGTTTTCTTTTTATATTGTAAATTGACAAATTATATTGTATGTATTTATGGGATACAAAGTGATATTATGATTTTTTTAAAGTATCATATAGTAAAATTGATTTTTTAGGGATGAGTGTATGGATCTATGCCTTGTAATACACGCATACATACATGGAAACACCACTACGACCAAGATACAGAACAGCTCCATCACCTCTAAAATTGCTCAGGTGCTATTGCTTTATAGTCATACTTCCTCCCCATTCCTAATTTCTGGGAATCACTGATCTGTTCTCCATCACTATAGTTTTGTCTTTTAGAGAATGTCACATAACTGGAATCATATATAATAGTATGTAACCTTTTGTGACTGGCTTCTTTAACTCAGCATAATGCATCTGAGTTTCATCTAAGTTGTTGCAGGTATCAATAGTTCATTCTTTTTATCGCTGAATAGTATTCCGCTTTACGGATGTTCACTAGTTTGTTTATCTATTGAATAGACTTTTTTAATCTTACCACTCCAACTTCTTCTGAGTGTCTAGCAGAATGTGTTATAAATGGTAGGAGCTCATTCCTTACTTGTTGATTGGCTGAATGGGATTTAAAAGCCATATAGCAGGTGAAATCACCGGGAACACTAACCAGAGAGGAGTTACTGTGATACTTCTCGTGAAGCTTCAGGCTAACTAAGCTATTACCCAGTAGGAGGAGAGATGCTAAGATACAGAGGTAAAACAAATGGATTCACTTGTTCTTCTATTAGACTGGTAATGATTAAAAACAAAAAAAGTAATACTGATTTTGGACAGTTGTAAGCAACTAGCATTTAATATATTTTGCTGATGAAAAATAGGCTTAACATTCTTGGGGCATAATTTAATAGTATCTATTAAAAGCCTAAAAAAGGTACATACCCTTTGATTCAGCAATGGCACATCTAGGAATTTACCCTAGAGAAATCATCTGAGGGGTACACAAAACCCCACAAAGAATATTTGTCTAAGGACTATAATAACAAAAAACTGGAAAGAAACTAAATGGCTAACAATGGGGTATTAGGATATTCATTTCCTTATATATTCCTTATTTGTTTTATTGTTCTTAGACTAAAGATCACAATTCTTACCCTGGTTTCCAAGGTCTGCCTTGATCTCTTCAGCCTCACCTGGTACCACCCTCCCCTTTCATCACTATGATTTAAACATACTGTTCCTAGTTCCTCAAGCATGCTGTGCTCCTTTCTGCCACAAGGTTGTTAAACACATCCTTTCCTATTTCTGGAACACTAACTAACCCCAATTCTAACTTCTAGTTTTTCCTGTTCATTCCTCAGATCTGATCTCAAGGGTTACTTCCTTGCAGATGCCTTCCCTCACCCCCAGAGAAGTTCTTCTGTTACATGCTCTCATACATGTATGCATGAATGAATGATTCACTTAAACAGTGGAATACTATGCAGCTATTAGGTAGAATAATGTTGGTCTATAGTTACTGACCTAGAAAAAATTTTTTTCTTCTACCATATATGACGGTTTTTCCCTATAATGACATGCATTTGTATGAACAGATATAAAAGCCTAAAAATATATAAAGCAAAATGTTAACAGTGTTCACTCAGGAGAGTGGGACTAGAAAAGATTAACTTTTAATTTTTATTATGGTTTTATTTTTATATGAATTTAAAATTTTATATATAAATATAATTTATAAATATATAAAATATATTCATTATGAATATAAAACAAACATGTTTTATAATCTATAGTGTTATCTATAGTTTTATAATCTATAATGTAAAATTACTTGCATAATAAAGAAATAATATATGTTTAAAATATTTGTTAAAATGGAGGAATAAGTTAGACAACTCGTAAGGATTGCTTGTGCATACCTTTAGCTCACCATTAAAAACCGCCTGGATGGACTGGATCAGCCTCTCAATGATGGCCTGGCTGAGGGGCTCCTGGTGGGTCAGGTATCTGAAGCTACATGAGAAGGACTCCGGAGGAAATCCAGGGATGTCAGAGGTATCCAAGTCTAATATCGAAAGAAAGACACTGGGTGATGCCCCCATACTGTGTAAAGTGATACGGTTTAGCAGGGAGAACCACTAAACATAAGGATAGACAGGTCCTGTTCTCACTTTTACTACTTGATCTGCGACTCGACCAAGTCCCTTCCCTTCTCCGAACCTCAGTTTTCTCAATTACAAATTCAGTGTTCTCTAAGGGCCTCCTAAACTGTAAGAACTTTTGGGATTGAGCTGTAGCAGATTAGTTAAGAGCATGGACTTTCAATCTCAGTTTGAGACTAGTTTGAATCTTAGCTCTACCAATTTATTAGCTGTATGACCTTTATCAAGTCAGTTTGTCTCCTGGAACATTAAGTTTCCTCATCTGTAAAACAGGGTTACTGTAAGAATTAAAGGAAGTAATACATGCAAAGAACTGATCCCAGTATCTGGCACATAGTAAGCAATTAAATGGTAGATAATATTCAAACTCAAAAGTCTACAACTCTGTAGTGAAAAGAGCTTATAATACAGTAGCAGCCCCTTGCTGATCCTCATCTCTTCCCACTGGAGCAGGCCGCAGTAGGTGCTGGAGGTATCTTCTTCCCCACCTGGGACAGCATAGGCTCCACTGCCCATCTGCCTAGGCTCAGAGCCTGGCTCTGCCTCTTTCTAGCACTCTGACCTCGTGTGACCTTAGCTACTGGGCCTATTTCTTCATCTCCAAAATGGGGATGATAATAGAACCCACTTACCTCATTCGGCTGATACAGAGTTAGCACCAAGGAAGTGTCAGCAAATATTACTCCTTTGCTCCCTGAGTGACAGTGATGACAGCGGCATCATTTTTCTCTTCATTTATCTTTACACCCTGTCTCCTCTATTTTCCATTATAAAATTCCTTATTCCTATTAGGCTAATAGTCTTACTATTTCCTCCTTAACACATCTATCACCTGAGGATTTCTGCCATTCTACTTTTATAATCTTTTTAGTGTCCTGAATGCCTCTTTTGCAAACTCCTCCTCCTCTTTGCCACATTCTTGTCATCCACTAATTGCAATAATCGACACCATGTTATTGCTCACCTCTGATGTTTGTATAGGCTGTTTCTTCTGACTGCATTTTTTCCCTTCCTTTCCCCCACCTTCCCTTACCTCTTGTTGCCTTCCTACTCTTTCTTCAAGAACTCAGCTCCAGGATGCCTTTCCTGTATCCTCTTTGCCCATTGTAGCTAAGTATCCTTGTAGTCACTAATAAACCTCTCTGTTTCCACTCTGGTCCCCCTCCCATCTCACAGATTACACCTAGTTCCAATTGTGTACATTGTGTCTGTTCTGTTCACTGCTGCATCTCCAGCAGCTAGATTAAATTTAAGATCACAGTAGAACTTCAGTATTTGCTGAGCGAATATATGAATGAATGAATGTAGCACACCAGGTCTTTCTGTCTCGTGCACATGCCGTTTCATCTGCTTGAAATGCCTGTCCCTCTACTCACATGGATTACTCTTTCATATCCTTGAGGCCTCCTCTGGGTTTCAATAGCACTGCCTCATACAAGTGTTCTCTGACATCCATAAAGTATGTTCTCATCTCCCTTATTTTTGATCTCAGCCTCTTGTTTAATTTTTCCATAGTGTTTACTACAACTTGAAGTTACTTTAGTTACTATTTACTTTTTTGTTGTTGTTTTTTTGGAGAAAGAGTCTAGCTCTGTTGCCCACGTTGGAGTGCAGTGGTGTCATCATAGCTCACTGCAACCTCAACTCCTGGGCTCAAGCAATACTCCTGCCTCAGCCTCCCAAGTAGCTGGGACTACAGGCACGAGCCACTTCACCCAGCTAATTTTTCCTATTTTTGGTAGAGATGGGGTCTCACTGGTGCTCAGGCTGGTCTCAAACTCCTGGCCTCAAGCAATCCTCCTACCCTGGCCTCCCAGAGTGCTACGATTATAGGAGTGAGCCATCACGCCTGCCTGTTTACTTTTTCGGTGTTTTTTCTGTATTATAATGTAAGTTCTGTGAGGGCAGGGACCATGTCAGCTATGTTTGCTGTTATATGCCCAGCACCTCGTATTCAATAAATGTAGAATAAATGAAAGACAGTTATTCTACAGCTCAATCCAGACCCCACCCCTACCTTCTTCATGAAGACCTCCCCCTCTATGCCAACCCCCACCCCCTTTCCCTTCTCAGAATAATCCCCAAGCACTCAAACTCTGCTGCAGAGTCTGTAAGACTGTCTGTCTCATTTTCTGTACATCTAGAATAACACATCTTATCTTACCAGCTGTATTCCAAAGTCTCAAAGTCAGGTACCAAATTCACTGTCTAAGTCTAGTCAAGGGCTGGTCATCCAGCAAGTACTCAATCAATACCTCTTGGCTTGACTTGAAAAGAGATTCCCTCCTCACTCTCCCTCTTTTTTAGTCCATTTCCCTTTTCACCTGTAAATTCAAAGCTACCTGGACCTTCTTTAGTATCCTCTAAGTTGGTCAGCTGCAAGTCCACACTTTCTGAATCATTGTCAGAAGCACAAGGGATCACTACTTCTTCCTGACCATGGATCCTAGGAATGAAGAGGGGATTAGAAAAAATTAGTTTTTCAGGACTGCTTCTGTCTCATCATTTAATTAAAGGCCTAAGTATCACCTTCTCAGAGAGGCAATTAATCATCTAGATTAAGTACCTCCTCTACCTAGCCCACAGTTAATTTCTTATTTTTTTCTTATAGTCTTTAACCATCACCTACAATTATCTTTTTCATTCCTGTGTGTTTGACTGTCTCCTACCAGACTGTAAGCTCCACTAGAGGAGAAACCTTGTCTACATGGTCACAGTTTTATCCCCAGCACCTGGCATACTGTCAGCCTCAGGGAGAGTGAATGGATAGGTGAGAAACACTATGCTGCTGTTAAAAACAGATATAGAACACCTCACCCGACCTCCCTCAATCCCCCTTACCCTTTCCTACTTTTTCTTTTTTCCGTAGCACAAACATGTTTAAATATATCATTCAGTTATTTATGGTGTTCATTGTTTATCATCTGTTTCTTCCTGCTAAAATATAAGATCCATGAGAACAAGGATCTTTGGCTGTTTTGTTCATGAATGTATCCCAAGCGCCCAGAACAGTATCTGGTGCACTGTAATGCTCAATAAACACTGGCAGAGTGAATGAGTACATTTATATTTACTGAATGTTTAGCATAGAATAATGAATGAAAAAGCAAGTTGCCAAACAGTGGACATCATATGACTCCATTTTTATTAAAATAATAATGGTATGTGCATGTGTGTACACACACAGAGAAACACACACACACACAAATGTTGGGATACATGTAGAAAAACTTACAGAATTCAAACCACACATCTGTGGAGTGAAATTGTTGAGAGAAAATTTTGGTTTTTAAATTTCTATATTGCATGAATTTTTTTATATTGGCACAAATATTAAATTTGACAAAGATGTGGAGCAAACAGAAATCTTATAAATTGCAGTTGGCAGTGTACATCGGTACAACACACTTTGGAAATAATTATCTAGTAAACTTGAAGGTGTACATGCACTATGATTCACTCTTCCATTCCTAGGAGTATATTCTAGTGAAACTCTTACACATGTGTACCAGGAATATGTATAAGAGTCTTCATAGCAGTATTTATCATAGCAAAAAAATGGAGACACCCAGTGACCTATCAACAGTAGAACAGATAAACTGTGGTATCCAGTGAAGTACTTACAGAAGTGAAAATGAATGAGTTCTAGCTATACACAACAAAACAGATAAATCTCACAATGTCGAGAGAAAAGAAAGTCATGAAAAAAATGCAGAAAATTCCATTTATGTAAAATTAAGAAATATGTAAAACTAAATAAATACTTCTTAAAACTATGAACATACAAGGTAAAACTATGAAGAAAAACAAGGAAACAATGTAATCCGTAGGATGGGTATTTCTCAGAGGGGAGGGAAGGGAGTGGAATAGGTAGGACCCGAAGGAGACTTTCAAAGTTATGGTTATGTTCTTTTTTTTTTTTTTTGATTAAAAAAAAAATTCTTTTTTAGTAGAGATGGGATCTCACTATGTTGCTCAGGCTGGCCTCAAATTCCTGGCATCGAGCAATCCTCCCACCTCTGTCTCCCAAAGCGCTGGGATTATAGGTGTGAGCCACTGCACCCCTCCTATGTTCTCTCTTTAATAGGATGGTGGGTGCACAGTTTTATTGTATCATTATTCTTTTTTCCTTATGCATGTTTTGTAAATTTTTTTGTAAAATTTTTTTTCAGTAAGTCAACATTAAATAAAACAATTTTGGAAAAAAACCCTCCAAACCAATAAAGTTTGTACTTTTTCCTGTGTGTATGTATTTCTTTAATTAAAAAAACAAGTTAAAAAAAACAAGTTAATTAAAAACAAACAAAGCCTCTAGGAACAGAATGATTGGGTTGTATGGTAGTTTGTGTAATTGATTTTTTTAGAAGCTGCCAATCTGTTTCCAAAATGGTTATACCACTTTGCATTTCCACCAGCAGTATGAGAGTTCTAGTTGCTCCACATCCTTGCTAACATTTGGTATTGCTGGTTTTTTTACAGTAACCATTCTAAAGGATGTGTAGTGGTATCTCACTGTGGTTTAATTTGCAGTGATGTTGACCATCTTTTCATGGTTTATTTCCTATTTATCTATCTTCTTTGAGGAAGTGTCCTGTGCAAATCTTTTGCCCATGTTTTTTATTGGGTTGTTTGCAGTGGTATACTGGTAAATGTTATTTAATAATAGGTTCTCTAAGTGTTGTTTGTAAGTGAAAGCCAGTTGACATTTTCATTTACATCAACAAATGAGATGTAATTGAAACAACAAACACAAGTTGAATCTTCAGGAGTGACCCTTCTGAATTAGATAATAGTTTTCAAATATTAGAAGACTATTTCCTCAAATTTTTGTGCTACTCACAATGTAAAGACACAGATGTGACACACTTTTAAGTTTACTCTATTAACAATTTCTTCATTATTAAGTTTAAATAATCAACAGAGCATTAAATCAAGCTCTAGTTCATAGCATTTGCTGAACTATGGTATAAATACTCCCCCAGTGGCCAAAATCAAGCTACCAATACTACTTTGGGAAGAGATATGCAATAGCATACCACCAAATATTTCCACCATACGGTTACAATAGATATAAGCAACCCCAAAAACACAGACAATGTAAAATGTGGTAAAAGAATTAGGAAATGATGAGTTTTGTTTTCAAGATACTTTATTTCATTGTTTAGTTGATACAATTTAATTTTCTAAATAGCTATATTTAAACACTTTTTAAAATTTCTGAAAATGTAACAATTGACTCTCTCAAGACAGTATGAGATGGCTCCAGCACACCAATGGTTGTTTGTCTTATTATTGAGTTGGAAGAGTTATTTATATATTCTAGATCAGCACAGTCCACTAGAACTTTCAGTGATAATGAAGATATTCTATAATTTTGTGATGTCCAATACAATATCCACTGGCGGCCGGTGGCTATTGAGTGCTTGACGTGAGGCCAGTATATATGAGGTACTGCATCTTAAATTTTATTTAATTTTATTTAAATTCAAATTTAAAATACCTGAATAAGACTAGTGGCTACCATACTGAACGGCACAGTCAAGACACAAGAAAGAACCGATTCTCCCCTTTGTGGGATAATATTTAAGACAACAATAATTATAAGAGTTATCATATTGTGCATACTTTACATGTTCTTAAATGCACAGATTCTGGAGTCAGACTGCCTGGTTCAAATGTTTCCTTCTTCTTAAAATGGAATTAACAACAGTACATACCTCACAGAATGGTGATAAAGAATAATGAAATAATGTATGTAGAGCGCTGGGTGAGCTGTCGGGCTATAGTGTAAACACTCAGTAATTGGAGCTAGTTATTAGTCCTGTGTTCTTAGATGAGTTACTTCCATGTTTCAGCCTGTTATGTCTGTAAATTTCTGCTAATATGCTCCGCACGCGTCACTGAATTGCTCTTAAAATCACATAAAACGCCACTCAAGAGGTCGGTTATTCACAACCGAAGTAAGGATTTTTGGAGGAAATTGCTATAATTTTCTAAAGGAAAAAAAAAAAACGTCCCTTCGAATATTGCTCCGCTCCCCATCCCACCCTTCCCGTTCCTTTAAAATTGGCCAGGCTGCGGAGAGAAGAGTGAGTGACACCAAGTTCGACCAATGAGAGGCGGCCCCGTCTCGGGCCCTCCCCGAGTCCTTGTCCAACCGCTTCCCGGCAGCGCCCAGAATAGGACCGTTGCCAGACGGTCGGTTCCAAGTGGGCCCGGGCGCGGGGGGAAGGAGACCGGCCTAGACGCGAGAACCGCTAGGCCTTCTGCGCGTAAGGACTAGAATCCCGCCGCGGCTGCTAGCAGCGCCCAGGCCCAGAGGGCCCGCGGAGACTGACCTGTGCCTAGAGCTCATCCCGGCACACAGAGCTTGCCGCGAGGCCTTGGCGTCCCCTCCGGCGCGCTCTTGGAGCCACTTTCCCGAGCGGAAGTCAGCCGGTGGCTCGGGCTCCGGTGGGACCTGCTCTGAGGAATGGCGCCGCCGGGTGAGGCGTTGCGTATGGCTCAACGGCTGGGCCCCGCGGCCGGCACGCCTTGGGGAGCTGGCCGTCGCCCGCGGGGGGCTAGTGGCCACCACTCGGGAGCCGGCCAGGCGGGGTCCCCTTCCCCTACTGTAGGGCAGGGGCATGGGTTCAGGCTCTCAGGGGGTCGAGGGTCTGACGGAGGGGTGTGAGCTGGTGGGAGTGCCCGCGACCTGTGTGGGTGGGGGGGCGGTGTGTTCGTGTGCAATACGGAGCTACGGGTCCCCCCGAGGCCCAGCCAGGGGAACCGCGGCCGCGCTCAGCCCTAGGCCTGGCTCGGCTCATTCATTTGACTCGCGCGGGCTTCTGGTCCAGGGCGGCCTAAGATCTGATCCCCGCGCCGCCCCTTAACACCGTGTGAGCTTTTGGGCAAATCTTCCTTCTTTGGGCCGCAGTTTCCTTTTAAGTGAAAGGGGCAAGAAAATCACTCAGCTCTCTCTGGGAGCTTAGAACATAAGTTCTGAAGTTAGACTCTGGGTGCAAACTTGCAGTCTGCCACGTATTCATTCTGTGACCCAGGGCGAGTTACTTAACCCCTCTGCACTTAAGTTTCTCGTCTGTAAAGTAAGTTAGTCACGTTATCTGTCTCATAGTGTTGCTCTATTAAATGAGAGAATCTCTGGACATAATTTAGAACAGTGCATGCCACTGAGTAAGCGCTCAGTAAAGTTAACTGCTTCCGTGGTTATTGAGTGGACACTGCAGGATGGAATTTCACGTGGTCTCATCACAGTTTGGGAAGTGTGTACTCTTGTGATTTCCATTTGACAGATGAGAAAGTGGAATCCCAGAGAAGGGAAGTAACTTGACCAAGGTGACACAGTGGTTCACCGCTTCACTATTTGAGAAGTCGAGGGTAATACCAAGTGGTTAAAAACAGACTTTGGATTCGGGCCGCCTGCAGTTTGATTCTCAGTTATGTGTCATAGGGCAGTTAACTACTTCTGAACCTCAATTTCCTGTTCTGTAGAACGCAAAAAATAGCGACCTCACTTGGATGTTGTCAGGATTTAATCGGTGCATGCACAGTCTTTAGCATGGTCTGGGTATACCCAAATTATGTTAAGTGCTCAAATTTTAGTCAGAAAAGTTATTTCTGTCATTAACGTGAGGTGGGAAGATTAGGATTCTGACACAGATTCTGTGTTAGGGGAATTTACAGTCTAGCTGGGAAAATGCTAGTCTTAGTCATTCACTATCTCTTAACATATTGAGTACATAAGGCATTGGGGATTCAGCATTAGTATCTTGGTCCCTCTTTCTCTTACATCTTTCTATCCATTAGCAATTCTGATAGGCTTTAACTTTGAATTCTAGCCAGGCTAATTCAGACCATGTCTCTCCACTGCTGTTGCCCTGGCAGGTTCAGACCACCATCATCTTTTTGCTTAGATTATGGCAGTAGTCTTTTAACTCCACCCCCTTCTCCCCTGTGCTCCTCAGGCCAGCAAAGCTTCATTTACAGCTGCTCCCCATCACTCTCATCACTGCCTGGGTTCTGCCTCCATACCCTCCCACCTTCCGTGGAAAAACTGTCTTTCATGAAACCCGTCCCTGGTGCCAGAAAGGTTGACAAAAAGATTGGGGACCGCTGGCCTAACTGGTAACCCTCTTTCTGTCCGTGATGCATAGACTATTCTCAACACAGTATCATCTCTTCTGAACACTATGATCCTGTTACAATGTAAGTCAAATTGCTGCTCTAAACTTTCCAATGGCTCCCATGTCACTGAGTAAAAGCCAAAGTCTCTACAGGCATACAAGGTCCTCTAGATTTGGCCTCAGCTACCTCTGTCACCTCATCTCCCCCTTCTCATCCCTTGCTTAACCCATTCTAGCCATACTATACTGTCCTTGTTGATCTCAAAAAACAGCATATATATATATGTACATATATATGTACATGTATATATACATACATATTCCTGATGCAGAGTCTTTGCACTTGCTCTTCTTCTTGGGATAGTTGCCTCCCAGATGTCACTATGACTTGCTCCTCCTCCTTCAGGTCTACACTCAATATTTTTATTTCTTACTTAGGCCTTTTTTAGACTATTGTATTTAAAATGTAGCCCTTCCCAAATATCCCTTTTTTTTTCTTTTTTCCCTTAAATGAGAATAGTGTGATGAGTCCTGTGCTTTAGATGCCTGGAGGCTGCTGGGAGGACTGTCCTTTGGACTGTTTAAAACTAAGCTCACCACTTCCCCAAGGCTTCTTTTCAGGTTAAATCTCCCGGGCTTCCTTACTCTTCCCCATGTGATTTGGTTCCCGTTTGGAAATCCGTGGAGCGTATTTAACAGTCATTTCCCCCCCAAGGTTCAAGCACTGTCTTCCTGTTGGCCCTGATAATCATAGCCAGCACCCGGGCTCTGACACCCACTCACTACCTCAACAAGCATGATGTGGAGAGACTGAAATCCTCGCTGGACCGCCCTTTCACAAATTTGGAATCTGCCTTCTACTCCATCGTGGGACTCAGCAGCCTTGGGGCCCAGGTGCCAGATGTAAAGGTAAGGCTGCTTTTGTCCTGGTGGCCAAAGTGATTCAGAAACTTCGTCCCCACACTAGGTTACCTTTGAGTACTTCAAAACTAACTGTTGCTCATTTGAGGATAACCAAGGTTAATCCAATATGAGAAATAATGTATTTCAATCTGACAGATCTTTTTTTTTTATTGCTTAATGTATTATATGTTTAGGACCATGCCAGGTGTTTGTAGTGAAATATAAACAAAAGCAAGTCTTAGATCATCTAGAAACTTTTACCATATCTCTGTGAGAGAGACTGTTCAATACCACATGTACCCTAGATGTGTGGCTAATAAACAGCAGAAGAATTCAAGGGGTGCTCACATTTATTAAACAGTAACAGTCACTACATCAGGCAATTTTGATTTTTTTTTTTGACTTTTGATGAGGAAAATGCATCATGATTAAATTCTTTTCTGGGCTGGGCATGGTGGCTCATGCCTGTAATCCTAGCACTTTGGGAGGCCTTTAGGCGGGTGGGTCGCTCAAGGTCAGGAGTTCAAAACCAGCCTGAGCAAGAGGGAGACCCCATCTCTACTAAAAATAGAAAGAAATTAATTGGACAACTAAAAAGATATATATATATAAAAAATTAGCCTGGCATGGTGGTGCATGCCTGTAGTCCCAGCTACTTGGGAGGCTGAGGCAGAAGGATCGCTTGAGCCCAGGAGTTTGAGCTTGCTGTGAGCTAGGCTGACGCCACGGCACTCTAGCCCCCGGCAACAGAGTGAGACTCTGTCTCAAAAAAAATAAATAAATAAAAAATAAATAAATAAAATAAAATAAAATCTTTTCTGGATTCAAGAACAGTGTTAAGTGAATTTGCATTGTATTCATTAAGATACTGTGGACAGCTAGACTAAGGGATTTTCCTGTGCCAGGTTTCTCACATGCCTTAGTTTTCTATGACTGCAAAATAAATTACCATAAATTTAGGCGCTTAAAACACCACCCATTTATTAGCTGGTAGTTGTTTTTTTTTTTTTTTTTTTTTTACAGACAGGGGTATCACTATGTTGTCCAGGCTGGAGTACAGTGGCTATTAACAGGCGCAATCACAGCGCAGTACATCCTTGAACTGAGTTCAGCCATCCTCCCATCTCAGCCTCCCAAGGCACATACCACTGTGCCTGGCTATTGGCTGATAGTTCTGCAGGTCAGAAGTCTAGGCAGGCTTGCCTGGGCTCTCTGCTTAGTGTCTCCTAAAGTTAAAATGAAGGTGTTGGGCAGGCTGGGCTCTTATGGGAAGTTTTGGGCAAAGAAACTGCTTCCAAGCTCATTAATATTGTTGGCATAATCCAGTTTCTTGTGGTTGTAGGTCTGATGTCCTCATTTCTTTGCTGGCTGTTAGCAAAGGGTTGCTCTCTGCTCTTCAAGGCCACTGGCATTTCTTCTCATGTGGCCTCCTCCAACTTCAAGCCAGTAATGGCATGTTGAGTCCTTAAGTTTCAAATCTCTCTGACCTCTTCTGCCACTGCTATTGAAGAGCTTACCTGTTTAGGTCAGGCCCACCTAGATAATCACTGAATTTTAAGGTCAGCTGACTTGGGGGTTTAATTACACCTGCAAAATCCCTTCATAGCAGCTCCTAAATTTGTGTTTAAATGAATAATCAGTGGATGGGAATCCGAGCGGAGAGGGTGTGGACATCTGCCTACCATATGTTGTATTAGCATAGAAACAACCCCAATCTCAGTGGCTTATGATAAAAGTTTACTTTTTGCTCATACTCAGTGGTATGGTGGGTCAGCTGAGGCTTTGCTTTATATTTTTTCAGGCCAGGATTTAGCTGATGGAACAGTTTCTATCTGGAGCATATGCAGAGAGCAAATGAGGGCATGGCTCTTAAAACTGAGAGATACATGTCACTTCTTTTTATCTTTCTCATTTAATTGGCTAATGCTAGTCACATGGCCATGCCTGGGTTCAACAGGTCAGGGAGGCATAAACTTCTTATAGACAGGGACAGTACATTTTGGGGAATGGTAGCTCATCCAGCTAGCCTCCTGAGTCCTTTGGTCACAGTGCTGCCCTGCAATCCTCTCTGGCTCTGGTCTCAGAGCTGTTTGCTTTCTTCAAGACTAACAGTTCCTTTTTTGAGGAGAGTGGTGAGCACCCTGCCCCACTGTTTTGACAGGTTAGCTGTCGTTTGAACTTCTCATTCACTGAGCTGTTGTGTACTGAGCACCTGTGCTGGGCCCAGGGCATACAGTGGTGAACCAGTCAAAATCACTGCCTTCAGAGAGCTCACAGTCCAGTGGAAGTTAAGTGAATAGCAGCTCTTCTGTTTCAGTCTTTCATGATGGAAGTTTTCAAACATTCACAAAAGTGAAGAGAACATATGAGCCTCCTGGTACCATCTGTCAGCTTGAATAATTATTCACATTTTGCTATTTTTATTACATTTACTCTCCTTCTTCTTTTTAATTTTTTTTTTTTTTTTTTGAGACGGAGTCTCACTTTGTTGCCCTGGCTAGAGTGCCGTGGCGTCAGCTTAGCTCACAGCAACCTCAAACTCCTGGGCTCAAGTGATCCTTCTGCCTCAGCCTCCCGAGTAGCTGGGACTACAGGCATGCGCCACCATGCCCAGCTAATTTTTCTGTATATTTTTAGTTGTCCAATTAATTTCTTTCTATTTATAGTAGAGACGAGGCCTCGCTCTTGCTCAGGCTAGTTTCGAACTCCTGACCTTGAGTGATCCGCCTGCCTTGGCCTCCCAGAGTGCTGGGATTACAGGCGTGAGCCACCGCGCCCGGCCTTCTTTTTAATTTTTTTGCTGGAATCTTTTATCTATCTATCTATCTATTTGTATATCTATCTATCTATCTATTTATTTTGTTTTTAGAGACAGGATCTTGATATGTTGCCCAGGCTGGAGCACAGTGGTTGTTCATAGGTGCAGTCATAGCACATTATAACTTCAAATTCCTGGGCTCAAGTGATCCTCCTTCCTCCTGAGTAGCTGGGAGTACAGGTGTATGCCACCATGCCTGGCTTACTGGAGTATTTTAAAGCAAAAATCAGATATATCATTTCATTTGTATTAATATCTCTTAGTGGGAACATTTTTAAATAATAATGACCATTGTTTTGTTTTGCTAGCAAGATTAACAATAATTTTTTGATTGCTTGTTTGAGACAGTTTCCCTCTGTCACCCAGCTAGAGTGCAGTGACATCATCATAGCTCACTGCAACCTCAAACTCCTGGGCTCAAGCTATCCTCCTGCCTCAGCCTCCCAAGTAGCTGGGACTATAGGCGTGTACCACCATGGCTGGCTAATTTTTTCTGATTTTAGTAGAGACGGGGTCTCACTGGTGCTCAGGCTGGTCTTGAACTCCTGAGCTCAAGCGATCCTCCCAGCTTGGCCTCCCAAAGTGCTAGGATTACAGGTGTGAGCCGCCTCATCTGGCCCACATCTGGCTAAGTTTTAAATTTTTTGTCGAGATGGTATCTTGCTATGTTGCCCAGGCTGGTGTCAAGTGATCTCCCGCTTCAGCCTCCCACAGTGTTGGGATTACAGGTGTGAGCTGATGCGCCTGGCTCCATTTCAGTTGTTATTCTTTTTGATGCTCAGAATGTTCCATTTTTGCCTAAATATACATGTGTGTATGTGTGTGTATGTCTATTTTATGTGATCCAGTAGCCTTTGAGAGTTTCTTTGCTTTCTGGCATGACATGAGATGTCCTAGGCTTATGTTCTATATTTTCTGCTCCAAACTGGAATCAGTAATCAGTGTTATTTATTGAGTGCCTCTTATATGCCAGGTATGCTGGATGTGTTATCGTGAGTTAATATTCATAGTTCTATATAGTTAGAAATATTATCCTGTAATAGAGGAGAAAATGAAACCTCAGAGAAGTTGAGTGAACTGCCCAGTGTTTGCCAGGCATCCTCTGAATACCATGTGGCAGAGGGGTTGATAATCTATGGCTCCAAGGGCCAAATCTGGGTTGAAGACTATTTTTTTTTTTTTTTTGAGACAGAGTCTCACTGTGTTGCCCAGGCTAGAGTGCGGTGGCGTGAGCCTAGCTCACAGCAACCTCAAACTCCTGGGCTCAAGCAATCCTTCTGCCTCAGCCTCCTGAGTAGCTGGGACTACAGGCATGTGCCACCATGACTGGCTCATTTTTTCTATATATTTTTAGTTGGCCAATTAATTTCTTTCTATTTTTAGTAGAGATGGGGTCTCGCTCTTGCTCAGGCTG
>CAUYRT010103325.1:0-43544 GCA_963574885.1 Lepilemur ruficaudatus
ACACTGGTGTGCTAACATTCATTGTCCCAAGTGATCTTCCCTTTCTATGCTAATTGCCTATCTAAAATGTTTTTCATGACATCTTTCTGCCACCGAATACCAGTCCTCTTTCCCAGTCGCTCCTGCTTGCTAAAAATCAAAGTATAACTTTGTAATTTGAAGCATAACCTAATTTTCAATACTTTTTCTAAAGGGTAAGGGAGCTATACAGGGGCCACTGCCATGCAGGCTCTAAGTAAGGGTTGCAACCAAGGCTTCACGTTAGAATCACCTGGAAGAGATTTTTTAAATGCTTTTGCTAGAGGGATACCCCGTATCAATTATATGAGACACTGAAGTAGGGTCCAAGTATTTTAACAACATCTCCAAGTGATTTCTAAGTACAGTAAAGCACTGTAAGTACACTCTAAGCACTGCTGTAGAGTGCAATGGCTTGAGTTTGTAGCCTGATTTGACCACATGTCTGTGGGTTCCAAATCATGTTGCTTAATATTTATAAGCTGTTCATTTAAAAACTACGACAATCAAAATAATTACCTCCATACTCATTCAATGATTATCAAATGCAATAGTAATGTAAAATCACAGAATGGGAGACATGTAATAAGTAATTAATAAATGATACTCTCTTACTATTATTACCATTAGTTCAATTTTGGCATTGTCCATGACCATGGGAAAGCTGAGTTTCCCCCGTGGGGGAAATTTTCTCATGTAAAATGATGAATGAGTAATTCTATGATTTTGCTTTTTAGCATTCAATGATTTCTTGGTGTCCACTTGGAATTATTATTCCATCTTTACAGAAATAGGTTATTTCTTTGCATGCATGCTTTACATAAGAATTAAAAATAATAGCAAGGGAAATGTGTGACATCTCTTTCCTTGAGGTGTCTTTTGTGGGCTTTTTCCTCTGTTTTAGAATATGTGCTTACAGATTTGCAGTGTTTAAATATGACTGGACAGAATATAAAGATAGAGTAGTTTCTATATATATATTAGTCTGGGTTCTCTAGAGAACATAACATATATATAAAAATAAGGAATTGGCTCATGCAGTGGTTATGGAAGCTGAGAAGAACCACAATCTGCAGTCAATAAGTTGAAGAGCTGAGAGAGCCAGCGGACTGGTTCCAGTCTGAGCGTGAAGGCCTGAGAAGCAGCAGAGCCAAAGGTGTAAATTCCAACCCCACCAGAATCAGAATGTAGGAGGAGATCAACCTTCCAGCTCAAAGGCAGTCGGACAGAGAGAATGAATTCTCCCTTCTTCTGTCTTTTTGTTCTATTCAGGCCTCCCACAAATTGGATGAGGCCCTCCCACACCAGGGAGAGAATCTGCTTTTACTCCGTCTAAAGATTCAAATGTTAATCTCATCCAGAAACAGCCTCACAGACACACCCAGAATATTTCACCAAATGCAATCATGCATCATTTAACGACAGGGATACATCCTGAGAAATATGTTAGGCGATTTCATCATTGTGTGTGCATCATAGAGTGGGCTTACACAAACCTAGCTGGCATCACCTGCCACACACCTAGGCTATATGGCATTGCTCCTAGGCTACAAACCTGTACAGGATGTTACTGTACTAAATACTGCAGACAGTCGGAACACAATGGTAAGTAGTTGTGCATATAAACACTTCTAAATGTAGAAAAGATACGATAAACATGTGGTATTATCATCTTTTGGGACCACTGTTGTATACGTGGTCCACTGTTGACTGAAACGTCCACATTCAGCCCATGACTGCATCTGGACACCCCATGGATTGGTCAAATTGAAACATAAAATTAACCATCACACTCTGTGATATCATTAAATCAAAAGTTACTCTCTTTTTAAGTTTCTCAGCCTTCAAACTCTGTAGAGAAACACTTGCTAAGTTCAAGACATATGTTTTGCCTTATGTTGCAGTTTTCTTCACTTCTCATCTGTTTCTGAACAAGTTGCTTATTATTGAAAATTTTCATCCAAGAGGAAGTTATTAGGTATTCTATTTTCATGTTCTACTATGATTTCCATTTTAAGTTTGCCATCCTCCATTATATCAACATGTAACAGAATTACTAACATGAATGAGTAATACACTTTTATATGTTACTAATTTATTATGATTACCATCTTACGAGTATCATGTTTGAATATTCCGATATGCACATTACAGATAGCATGTGACCTCTCTGCCTGTCTTATCAACCTCAAGCTTGTACCGAAGGGCCTTGTGGATAGTAGGCAGTTAATAGTCCTTAAATGAATGAATATAATTTTTCCAACACTATGACTAAGGCCACATTAATTCTCATTTAATCAATAAGAAAATTTTAACAATCCACTATGACTACAATAACAGTGTTTAATACACAACTGCTGTATCTCAGTGGCATATAACATGCATCCATTTCTCAGGTGTGTGCAGACCAGCTGGGGCAGTTCTCATTGTGTAGATTGGGTAAGGACAGCTTTGCTCCTCACACCTTGATTATGAGACTCAAGATCAAAGAGAAGCAGCCACCCAGGGGAAGGGTGGAATGCAAGAGAGAAAGCTGACACACACAAGGCCTCTCAAGATCTAGGTTCAGAAATGGCTCACTGTCCCCCACCCACATTTCTTTGGCTAAAACAAGTCCGTAGTCAGGCCCAAAGTCAACGGCAGTAGTAACACATTCTATTCATAATTAGGGTATAACAATGGTATGGACATAGGGAGAAGTGGGAGAGAGAATTGGAGCCATTGAGTCAATCTGCCTGAAAAGCTAAGGTTAAGAGAGGCCATTTAACCTTGCCAACGTCACAGAATTAGCTGGCTCTGGAGCCAAGATCTCACCCACATCACTGCTGACTCCAGTGTTTTTAAACACTTCACTATGCTGTGATCAAGAAGCCATAGCAAAGCCATTCTTGGTAACTCAGTAAATGTCATACCCTCTTTTTTTTTTTTTTTTTTTTTGCAGTGAGTTTAGTACAAAAAATAACTAAATTAAAACAGTGCATTTATCACCTTGTTGAGTATGGGGATCTTACAGCTGCAAAAGATTTAATTAAAAGTTGATGATTTAATAGGCAACTTCCATCTATTGTTTACTCTGGAGGGTGAGATTCAATTTAAAATTGGGTTCCGAATTTCATTTTGGAATAGCATCCTTGTCATCGGCTGGCAGAAAATGTCCCAAAGGAAGCAGACGTGTGCCTGAATAGGGAGCACTGAATCAGACAGCCAAGAGCAGCTAGAAAGTTAAACTACAATGATTTTATGTACTTTGGCTCTATGAGAGTCTAGGCATTCAGTTGTAGATATTTAATTACATAGTTTTTTAATGTACTTTTTTGGTGCCAATTGTTCTTATATTTCTTTGGATAGACTATACATATTTTTGTTTAAAAAAAAATCACCTTTCCTTAATGCAATGAAACATTGGTTAATAAATACTGCAAAGGTAAAAATCCCCTGCAATTTTTTGTCAACTACAGCTTGAGAGTGAGAAAGGAAGACGGGATCATTACTCCAGGTTAAAATCTCAAAATACCATGAGATTCGGGCCTTGAGTTGATAGCAGAAATGTTCTCGCTTTTGAAAATACTGTTCTGTCACTTAGCATTACCTATATTATGTGGCAAATGCCCTCCGCTTTCAGATTCATTGTCTGCCTGACATTGGTACACATTCATGAAATCATTATTTTGGCTGCCTGGTCTAACAGAAACTAGAGATCATTAACTATCCCCAGTAGCTGATTCTGGACTTCCTTTCTCACCATGAAATATCCTTAAATTGTAAAAAGGGTTTGCATTTACGGAATAGAAATTTGTCAAAATACAATCCTCCCCAAAGAACTAAAATCACAGTAAATGTACCAACTTAATATATTTGTTTCCATGCACAGCTATATCATTAAGTATATACAGTACATCTAGAGAGTAACTATCAATACTTTAAAATTAGGACTTGGTTTTCCCTGTAATTCAATTTTGGTAAGCATTAAAAATGTTGATTGTCTACAAACCTGAAGTCTATTTGTTTGTTTTCCTGCCAAAGACACGCGCATGTTCTATTAGAGGCAAAAGATTAAGACAATGTATTTTAAGAACAGGCCAGCCAGACTGCTGTGCTCATTCCTGGAGGCTGTACAACCACGCATGCTGCCCACGATTTGCCGGTGCTGACTGGCACCTATCATACTGCCAATATTCCAGATCATTGCTGGCAATGCTGAAAATCAAGTTGCGGTCTTTCTATTAAGATTTCAAATTTCTAGATTTCCATGAGTGGTGTCAATATTTTCAAATCTTTCCAAATAAAGTGGTTTTGCAGGTGTGAAATCACAGAGTTAGAAAGAGCTTTATGATGTCCTCTTCACTGAACCAGATTTAAATTAGCTTGGCATTGCTCTTAAAATTTGATGGCTGCTTCCAGTGTAAGGGCCTGCAATTTGAGTCCCAGATGCAAGCTTCAAGACCCCCTAGCGTGAGCACCAGCCACATCTCAAAATAACTAAGGTGACCTTTAAAAGCCACCAATTTTGCTCTCTCTTCAAAAAGAAAAAAAAAAGGTTTTTACTCTTGTAGGATGAATATTAAGCCAATGGCTATAAAAATGTATAGAAAGAACACATAAATTGGGATCTAGGACAATTAGTTGAATCTAATAATCCTGTGTTCAAAACTTGTCTCTGCCACTCACAAGCTGTGGCCCCTTGGGTAGAGACTATCACTGTCTAGTTCTCCTTCTATTAAATGCATTACGAATTCTGGAAGTTAGTACTTATTACACGCTTGTGGTACTGACCTGTATGCGGAGTGAAGTGTAGGCATTTTCTTATTTACTTCATTCAGTGCTCATATAGGGTAGGTATTAATATGAATATTTTCCTTACTGTTTAAATGAAGAAATGGGCTCAGAGAAGTTAAATAAGCTAGGAAATAGCAGAGGCAGAATTAGGTAGTAAAACATGAGCATGTGTAGTATAGCAATTGGTCCATAGCAGGTGTTCAATAAATACTGGCTTAGGAGACTAACTCCATGTTTCCACTCCTTAAAATTCTTCTTAACCTGCAAGTTTGACTATTCCAGTTCCTTCCGATTTCAAAGAGTCTAATATAAGTTGCAACACTGGATCCCTTGCACATTCATTTATTCCAAGAATATTTATCGATTACCTACAGTAAGCTATGTAAGGAAAACTGAGTGAGTAGAGCAAAAGGCAGTTGAGCTCCTAGCTCTCACGGAATGTAATTCTAGCAAGGAAAGGAGAAAACAAACAAAAGAAATGAGTACTGGGTAAAATAGGCAAGGCTGAGTGAGGATCCTGGGGAGAGAGTGCTATTTTAAGTATGTGGTCAGGGAAGGCCACATTTACGGTGTGCACTATTAGTTTGCTAAGGCTGAGTAACACAAAAGTACAAACCACCTGGCTTAAACCACAGAAATGCATTGTCTCACAGTTCAGGAAGCTACCTGTCCTAGATCAAGGTATCACCCCACCTGGTTGGTTTCTTCTAAGGGCTGTGAGATAGAATCTGTTCCAAGCCTCTCTCCCCTACCTTCTGGTAGCCACAGAAATTCCTTGGCTTGTTGATGGCATTCTCCCTGTGTCTTCATGTTCTTCCTCTATGCTTATCTCTGTGTCCAATTTTCCCTTTTCATAAAGACACCAGTCATATTGGATTACAGTCCGCCCTAATGATCTCATCTTAACTCATCTTAATTTAACTCATCATCTGCAAAGACCCTATTTCCAAATAAGGTCATATTCACAGATACTGGCTTAGTACTTCCACATCTTACAACTCATAACAGAGGATGAGATTTAAAGTATGTGTTAAAGCATAAATACTTGAACAGTGAGCAGGGAACATGGCCAGGTAGAGGAGAAGCAATGGGAACTACAATTACTCATCAAAAACATGTACCAACATGTTCAGAGAGCACAATAATAAGCCCAAATTGGAAGTTACCCAAATGTTTATCGACAGTAGGATGCATAGTCTGAGGTATAGTCACACGATGGAAAATCATACAGCAGGAGTCCGACAGACCATGCATGCGCCAACTATAGACCACCACCAGTTTTCATAAAGTTTTATGAGAACACAACTGCTATGCCCGCTCATTTATGCATCATGTACGGCTGCTTTCACTCTACAACAGAGTTGAGTAGCTGTGACAGAGACCATATGACTGATAAAGCTGAAAATATTTACTATCAATCCCTTTTTAAAAAATAGTTTGCTTGAATCTTAATTCAGATTATAAAAATAAAATAGTTTGCTGAGCCCTGCTATATGGCAATTAGAACTGACCATTTACATACACACACACATACACACACACACACACACACAATCATATGAATGAATCTCACATATATAACAAAGAAGATTAGATAATAGATGACCCATCTATTAAAAGAAAAGCAGACAAAGTATTTGTGTGATCAGGAGTCACAGTAGTGGTTAGTCTCGCTGGGGTGTAAAGACTGGAAGGGTGGTAGCAACAGGGGTTTTGGAGTGTGGGTAGGGCTGGGAAGACGGGGACAAGTAGTTTTGGGATGCCAGTGACTAAGATTTTTCTTTTATTTTTTTATCACCCAGGTGCTAGTAGCATGGGTAAGTTCAGTTTCAGTTTGTGAAAATTCATGGAAATTTACACCATACTCAATTTTCTCTCTCTCTCCGCTTCTTTCTCCTCCATATATATATATATATATATATATATATTTTATATATTTTACTATATATATATATATACAGTAAAATTTTTAAAAATTTATCCATGTTAAAACACAAGTAAATAAAGATAGCAAGATTCATATATTCCTAGAGTTAAAAAAAAAGTCAGGCTGATCAAGGTTATTTGAAACATTAGACATACCACAATTAACATTTTAATTTGTGTGATTGCTTTACTCTATTCAGGGCTGAATAAAAGAACTTTCTGCAATGATGGACATGTTCTGTTTTGTGCTATCTAAATTCAGTAGCCACCAGTCACATGTTTCTATTGAGCACTTGAAATGTCACCGGTGTGACTAAGCAATTGAATTTTTAAATTTTCTTTAATTTTATTTAGTTAATTATTTTAATTAGTTCAATTTTCACTCATTTAAATTTAATGAGCTTAATTTAGCCCCATGTGGGTAGTGGCTACTGTGTTGGAGGGCCCAGCTGTCTCTCTTACATGGCACAACTCTCTACATCCTGAACATTCTCCTCCTTCACTGTGATAGCCCTCTACATCCTTCCTCAGGTTCATGCTGTGTAGCATCTAGAAAAATAAAAATAATCTCCGGTTCCATCATAGTCCAAATATGTGTGCATATAATGTTCTTAGAAAGTCTAAAATTGCTTTTCGTACTCGTACAAGTTTTATTTTGGTAGGGTATAATCGGAATGACTAGTAAACAGCATAGATTTAACGGTTCTACAGGTTTATTAGCTGACACATTTGACTTTAAGATTGTCTTGCCTATTACAACTTTATAAAGCTTTTTAATAGGATTGTTTTAATGTTGTATACCTGCAAATATATAGGAAACAGAAAAAAAATTGCCTTCTGAATCAGTTGTGCCCCCAATTGCAAGAGTGTTAATTTGAGGCATCTTCTCTTTGGTGCTGGGGAAATAATAGATACTGCATATTGAAAATAAAGTTGGTGCTCAGAATGGCAAAATCAATGGAAAATTTTAAGCTCTAAGTGGTAATATAGCTCAAATTCACCTCTCATGGACATTTTAAAAGTATTTTAACGACATTTTTAGGTGTTCCATATCTTCATAACACATACAATCATCATCAAATAGTTCATTCAGACATCATTTCTAATATAGACAACAAACACATTTATAAAAACAGGAAAGAAAGCTATTTGAATTTGGAATAGCTATAATAATCATGTTACAACAAGACTTTACCACTTCAAAGCCATCAGCTTAAAGATACACTTCAGATTTGAGAGAGTTTTTAAATATATAAAGTTCAGATTAGGATAACCTATTAAATTATTATTTACCTGGATCCAAACAAACAAATAATTAAATGAAATCACCTTTGGAATATTCTGTCTTTTGTTTGGGAGATTAAAGGCAAATGACAAAATAAAAAGTCAATCACCATGAATAAATCTAAATAATTAACTCATTACCTTATATGCTTCTAAAAAGGTACAGTGATATATAATGATCAGTTGCTAATTTTTTTTCTGATACTCTGAAATATTTAAATGGCCTCTAAAGAAGAAGGATTAAAATGCTACTCTGTAAAGTTTGTTATAGGACTATTGTATTGTGCTTAAGTTTTTAAAAATCGTGTGTGTGTGTTGGGGAGTGGTCATTATAGTGAGAACTGTGTGTTATGTCAAATTCATTAGCCATCTCCTGACCTCCATGTACTCACAGGAACATGGTGGTCATGACTGCATACGTGTTCATTCAGGAAATCACATGTGCATATTTATGGTGATGTGTGGATAGTGATTACTCTGCATATTTAGTGTGTGTGGAAAAATTGATGAATGACCTATCTCCAGACATTCTGATAATACTTGTAATCTATTGATAGACAAGAGCTTCCCAGATGAACGGGAGCTTTTTCTAGCTTCAGCTTATAATTCTCTGGCTGCATCTTCCAGCATACTTAGGTAGAATAAATTGGATGCAGTTGGATCCCATTATATAATCCATTAGTGATGAAAAGTGGGTTAGGAGAGTCCTTCGTTTTCCTTTTTGATATGATCAATCTACTATCATGAACTATTCAAGGAATGCTGGTGAACATCATGGAGCAAGCGTACATACCAACTGTGTACAGAGTCTAGGGCTGTTAAGAGTGTGGATGCATTGGCAAGCCAATTACAGCATTTATTATTTTAATGTGGTTTTCTATATTTTTCTAGAGCTATCAAAGCACACAAATGGGGATTCTATACAACATGGCGATCCCTAGTTTACTCCCCTCAATTGGAAGTATCCAAATAAAAAGGCAAATTCTGATATAGTCACACCTTTGTTATATAATTCAATCATTTCTCTTCTTTTGGGAATATACTCCATTCAGGAACTTGGACACGTTAAGACTGGTAGCCCAAACAAGTCAGAAAATTAAAATTTGGGGAAAACTCATTTAGGATGAGGTAATGAAGGCTGGAGAATGGTAATGTTCCATAACGCAGCACACGGACACCATGTTATCTATGTAGAGTCCTGGGCACTTTGTTGTATTCTATTCAAATTATCAAAAGTAGAGAGTTTTGCCTGAATCATCCCTTTCAGAGAGTAGAATTCCAGGCTTTCCTCTCTCAAAGTGTCTTCACTTAGACTACTCCTTATGCTCTCTCCCCTGGACTGGCTTGACGTCTCGGGTAAGCTATCAAAGTGAATACTACTAAAAATGTTTTCTGATCCTTTGCTTTCTTAATCTCTTCTTTATATTATGTATTTTGGGCACACAACTCATTTTATGCACTATTTTCCAGAGAGTTATTCTGTAAATATTAGATTTTTCATGCATGCAAAATTATAAAAATTTATTGAATACTAAAATTGATTTTGTCTGACATATGCATAAGTTATTGTTATTAATTTTTATTTACTGTTGATGTCCATTTTGTTTTTCCTTAGGAAGCCAGGTATGATCACACAATATTTATCTGTGTCCCTTCAGAGCACTTGGAGTAGTGCTAGTATCCCAGCAGCAATCAATAAAAGCTCACAGATAATAACATTTCCATGGAGAGGAACAGGAATACAATATCAGCATAAAATTCCCTTCAGGCTTCATCTGCGAGAAGTCACTGGAGATAGGTTGGCCCAATGGAGAAATTTATAGCAAACTTAAAGTATTTGCACTGTGCAGAAATGCCCTAGTCCCTTTCTGCTGAATGGGGTTGTGAATTATTCACAAAACTCTCATATAACAACTTATTGACTTCAAGATTGTAAAGTGCCCTATTAATGTTTCAAGCATTTCCCTTTATTTTAACACAAGTAAATTATTTAGGCAATGTTAAAATGTTATATGCTTTGACTAATGAGTAGACAAAGTGTATATATCATATCTTATTTTAATTGGCTGTTTATCTTATCCTCTGGAAATCACATATTTATTACTCCGACATAATTTACTATTCATATACTCCCTGATGGATCTGTGTGCTATTTCTACACTCGATCTAATCATTAAGACACGTAACTGTGCCAGATAATTGTTACTTGGATAATATCACTTTCTCTTCAACAAAAAGCTACATTTCCACCTACAGGCAATGCCAAATTTTTACCATAACTCTTTCTTCCATGTCATTCCCTTGGCTCTATCTAAATAAGCCCTGTCATGGGTTTCTCATCTTACACTCTCAACCAACATACCCTGCCAGTATAAAGTAGATCACAATTCATAGTTCAAGTTCATAAAGGAGTACCTGCCCAGCCAGGTTTTCTCTTCCATAGCTGCATGGACTCACCAGGAAAGAAATGACTCCAAAAGCAATACCCCATGTAACATCCTCAGAATTCATTACTCATATCAATCCTATCAATTAACCAAAATGCCCTGGGATACTGAATTTTGTTGGATTCATGAGTTTAAACTATTTCTCAGAGTTGTATTCATAAAGTATAAAATGAAAGCTCCATCAAAACCTCCTTTGATATTTGGGTAGCATTTCATTTTTGTGGACCACGTGAAGGTTTTATTTAGTACATATATTCCTCACAACAGCATTGTGAAATGGAGAGAACAGAAATAGTTCTTTTTCTACAAGAATCCGATCAAAACCAGTGGTCTTCTAAGGCCACTGTCTATCCCTTTGGAAGACTATGCGCAGAAAAGGAAATAATTTCATTTCTAAAGAAAATATTCTGCAATCTCCTATAGGCAACGAAAGGAAGTCGGGGATTTCTATGTCAAGGATCTTCAGATTGGTTTCTTGACATCAAAGGTAAATTAAAATAAGTACAATTTGTGTAAAAAGTTTTTTCCTTCTTAGATGAAAAATGCCTCTCTCCTGCTATAAAATACATAAAATCATCTTTATTGTATTTAAATTTCAAATGCCAAAAAAAAAAAGTAACATAAAAAAGAGGGCTGTATATGATACAATGAAGAGTGCTGGCAATTATAGTAAACTAAGGAAAGCAAGTCTCATTTAAAAGTTCTCACAGTCAAATATATTAAAAACACTACAAAATCGGGCCCCTAGGTATTTATACAAATGAATTGAAAGCATATGTCGACCCAAAAACCTGCACATATTAATAGAAGCTTTATTCATAATGGGCAAAACTTAAAAGCAACCAAGATGCCCTTCAGGATGTGAACAGATAAATTAATTTGTGGTGCATACAGACAACGGAATATTATTCAGCACTAAAAAGAAATGAGCTACCGGGCCATGAAAAGACATGGAAGAAATTTAAATACATATTACTGAGTGGAAGAAGCCAATCAGAAAAGGCTACATACTCAACAATTTCAACTACATGACATTCTTGAAAAGATAAAACTGTGGAGACAGTGAAAACTTCAGTGGTTGTCAGGGGTTAGGGGAAAAGGAGGCATGAACAGGTAAAACACAGGATTTTTAGGGCAAACTATTCTGTGTGATACTCTAATGCTAGATATATGTCATTATACATTTGTCAAAACCCACAAAGTGAGCACAACAAGAGTGAAGCCCAGTATAAACTATGGACTTTGGGTGATAACGATATTTCTCTGTAGGTTCAATAAGTGTAACAAATGGATCACTCGGTGAGGGGTGTTGATAGTCGATGAGGCTACACATGGGGGGAATATGGGGGAACTCTCTGTACTTCTGGCTTCATTTTGCTGTGAACCTAAAACTGCTCTAGAAATAGAGTCTATTTAATAAAAAAAGTTTTAAAAAAACATGGTAGTCACAAAAAAGAACCTACAAGCTCTCTGGCTTTTAACCTCTAGCTGGAATCTAAATGAGAATTGATTTCTGTCTTACCTCGATGAATGCATCATTATCTTATTTCTATAATATTTAACATGCATAAAATTATTAAAAAAATAGTTTATGGAATTTAAGAAACCACTTACAGCAGGGAAAGTTATCATTTGGGAATAAAACAGTGGCTTTGAAGAACTACAAAAGGATGTGGCTATGTTCCTATAAAACTTTATTTAAAAAAAAAAAACAGGAAGTTGGTTGGATGTGGCCATGATATACCATCCCTTGTTTTCAAGTATAGATTGTTTTTATTCGCAAGCAAAATCAACTTGTCAATTTTCATTGGAATAATTGTGGTAAACCTACAATCGTGGAAAAACAAGGGTGTTTTAACTTGCCTTATTCACATCCCAAATCTGTGTTTTTCATCATCCCATTTTCCTTACATATTTAGAGTCAGACAGGATGGCCCTACAAGAGTGAGAAGAAGAGAAGTGGCAGCAACTATACTCTCATTTATTATTTGATTAGGAAGAAAGACTCCCCAAATTGTGTGTTTATGGACCCATGTACCTACCATATTTTATATATAAATGATTTACTCCTCCAGAAAGTTTTTAATTCTGAAGATATTTCAGTAATACTTAAATATTCTAAGATATTTCTGGCAATTTATATAGCCCATCAGTATTTATTTGATCTTTTTTACTACCAGTTATTACCATAAAATTGCATGATTATGTATGTTTTAGCAAATTTCTCACATTGTTAAGAGATTAATACGTGTGCCTTTGCAACCTGTAACTGGACTGGAAGGTCTGGGCCCTTTTGACCGCACTTTCTATTATCTTAACCTCTTTATTCCTATATAAAGAAGGATTATAGGCCCTTTTCATTGTAAATAAATTCTAGTGCAAACATTAAAATCAGAATGCCTAGGATCAAATAAACTCCATCACTTACAAAGTGTGGATCAGGGACTATCCAGCCACAAAGGTGAAGGCACAGAGTCCTGTTATAAGGTTATTGCAATAAATCTGGATACAGGTGATAGTGGCTTGGGCCATATTTCAGTAGTGCTGGGAAGTATCGGGCATATTATAGGTATATTTTAAAAATAAAACTAACAAGTTTTCCCAGTGGATTGGATGCAAGGTATGAGAGAATAAAAATGATTGATGGGCACACTTCATAGTTTCTGGCTGGAGGAGCACGTAAAATGAAACTGACGAACTGAGATGGCACAGGTCATAGGAGGAGAAGCCTTGATAGTTGGGGAGAAAGGAAATAGGAGTTTGATGATTTTATGCTTCAACCTGACTAGGATATACGACGCAGTTAGTCAATCAAACACTAATCTATGTGTTCCTGTAAAGGTATTTTATAGATGTGATTAAAGTCCATCATCAGTCGACTTTCAATAAGGGAGATTATCCTACATTATCTGGGTGCATCTGATTCAATCAGTGGAAAGGCAGAGCTGAACCTTCCATGGAGAAGAAGAAATTGCTCCAGCAGACAGTAGCTTTAGGCATTGCCTGAGAGTTACAGCCTGCCCTATGGGTTTCCACCTTTCCTATCTGGGCCCTACCATTGTGTAAGCCAGTTCCCTGAACTAAAATTTTCAAGACATGTCTCTTACTCATTTGGCTTCTCTGATTGATCCTGACTGACACATGATTCAATAGGGATAGGGGCTGAGTTACAACAGTCTGCAGTTAGAGGAGGGGTCTGGGCTGGAGATAGAAATTCGGGACCCATGAGCAGGTAAAGATTAATTGTAGCCTTGAGATTGGATGAAATTACCTGTACAATGAGGGGATTGGCGGGGCGTGGGGAGAGGCTGAATATGGAGCACTGGGACACACTGAGAGGTACAACTGAAGAGATTAAAAAAGAGGTAAAGGAATCTGTGGATTAGCCAGAAATATAGAAAAAGAGCCCAAAGGGAAAAAAAGGAAAAGAAAAAGAGCCCAAAGAAAGTCCTGGAAGCCAACTGAAAAAGTTGTTTCAAAGCGAAAGGAATGATAACCTTAGGAACGAGAAAAAGAACAAATGATAAAGTAAAAAAATGAATGGATTTGACTAGAACAAAATTATGGTTTTCTTTTCTGTGTAGGACATCATGGACAAAATTAGTCTGGAAGAATAGTTTTCAATGTCTAAAACCAACCTCTACGTGCAATATACAAATCATGACTTCAAACCAACCAACAGTAACAACAACAAAAGGCATCAAATTTTTGATAGGAAAAAAGGTATAAAAAGTAATTTGCTAAACAAGATACCATATAGGAAGAGATATTCCATGTTTGTACTAATCAGAAAAAAGTGGCTATTAAAACAAACATGAAGTATTATTTTATACCCACCACACTGACAAAAATTAGGACATGAGATCATTTTAGCTGCTGGTGATGAACAAAGAAATGGGAACACTTGGGACCCTGCTGGTGAGATGTGGACTGGAGCAGCCTTTCTGGAGAACAATCCATCAGAAATAAATGAAATTAAGGATACATTAATCCAATTTAACTCCTGGCATTACTCCCCAGCCCCCTAACTTGACAGCCTGTAGAAAAACTCATGTTTAGATTCATATGGTAGCAAATATAGGATGTGCTCTGCAGAATTTTTTTTTACACAAGCAGAGAAATGAGAGTAACCTAGATGCCCTGCAAAGGTTATAAATAAAATACAGTGGATTCGTTCAGCGGGATATAATGCAAGAGAAATAATGAATGAGAGTTATATACAGTAAAATGAATAAATCAAAAAGACAACATGTAATGGAAAAAGATGTTTGCTGGCTCAATATTCTTTATGCGAATTTGCTCAAGGAAAATTGCATGTTTTAAGAAACCCAACAGAGCTCAGTTCTCATATTAAACATTTTCTAGGGGCTTCCTCTGCATGGGTGAGATGGATGGATGAAAAGACAATAATTTTAAAAAATAAGAAACTCATCTTGTGGAGATGATGATTGTAGTTTCTCATGAACTTCAGAGTATCTGAGTTCAAAAAATGTTTTTAAAAATGTCATTAAATAACAATCCCATAATCAGCATTCCAAATCTTCAGTCTACCATTATTTCTTTGATTAGCCAGTGTCCCCTCATTGAAAAGAACCTTCAGTTTTTCTTCCTTATTGGTAAAAGATTTTTCAGTTCAGTCAGTAAGTAACCTTCAAACTTCTCAGTAACCTCCATGCTGATCTCTGTTTACTCTCTGATCATTAAGTGGTAGCTTTCTCTTTCTAATTAAAGCTTTCTCTAATGGGGTTGCCTTAGAGCAGGTGTACTGAAGTTCTTTTGAAATGATGAAATGAGAGGAGTCTGTATATTTTTCAAGTTGCTGCTGGTTCCCTCATATTATCAGATGGCAATACCCAAACATTTCTGTATTCTTACTAAATAATTTATAATCCCAATATACAAAATAAGTGAAAAGACAAAACTTTAGAGCAATCTCATAAGTATCTGGTACCAACTGAGGTTCCTTTACTAATATAATTAATATCTTAGATTTCCAATGTGCAATAAACAAGGTACATCATGCCAAACTTGGCATAGGAGGAAACATAGTTTTTAAACTATTGACCAACTCAGAAAGCTGTCATGTAGCATTCCTTTCTTAGTGACCTCTAAAAATGTTTTTTCTAAAGTCATTTGATTTGTGTTATCTAAAATGCTGCTTGCTTCTCTTAGCTTTGTGTTGTCAAGGGGGTATTTACTCTGAATGTCTCTACAAGTTGATTGATTAATACGACAATATGGTCTAGGTCAGAAACTGCCACCGAGGCTGATGTATTGATTGCAGCACTATCAACTGAAATACTGAAATAACATTATGTAGAAAAACCCAGTTAGATTTTTTTTAAAATCTGAAAACACATTACTGTAAAAGCAATGGAGGTGTGAGGGGACATCTCCCTCAACCTAGCATGCCTTATTTACTATGTGTCAAAAGAATGAAGCAGCCAAGAAAACTTTTGATATGATCAAGCAGTATAGCCACCTACAGAAACCTTTACACTATGAGGCATAGGCAGAAATGTCTTCAGGTTTACATAGAGATGAGATATTTATCTAAGGTGTCTTCAAAAAATTAGGTTGAAAAAAACTACAAATCCATTTTGGACATCTGGTTTTGACCCCTTGATTATCCTCCGGTGTGTCCAAAAGGCAGGACCCATGGCCCGGCATGTCTAGTAGGCAAAGTCTCAAGCCAAGTAAGAGTATTCTTGAGACTTAAGGTTTAATATTATTTGCCCTGTTAGGTTCTGGAAACTGTCACTTCTTTTCTCGTTCCTACGTCTCACTTTTGGAGTGGGAATGTCTGTCCTGTACCTGTCCTCCATTGTATTTTGGAAGCACATAACATGTTTGATTTCACAGTTTCACAGCTGGAGAGGAATTTGCCACAAGATGAATCATACCTTGAGTCTCACCCATGTCTGATTTAAATGATATTAAAATGAAACTTTGGATTTTGGACTTCTCAGTTGATGCTGGGACAAGTTAAGCCTTTGGGGCTGTTGGAATATAATCCATGGATTTTTCGTATGAAGACAATAATTTGGGAGAGGAAAGGGTAGGATGCTATAAACTGAATGTTTACATCTCCCCCAATTTAATATGTTGAAACTCTAACCCCCAGTGTGATGCTATTGGGAGGTAGGGTCTTTGAGAGGTAGTTTACAAAGACAGAGCCCTTTATAAGGGATTAGAACTCTTTATAAAAAAAGACTCCAGTCCCCTTTCTTCATGTGAGGACTTAGCCATCTATGAACTCAGAAGTGGGCCCTCAACGTACACCAAATCTTCAAGTCACTTGATCTTGGACTTCCCAGCCTCCAAAATTATGAGAAATAAATTTCAGTTATTAATATGCAAAATTCCTTCAAGATAAAAAAAATCTTTTATCAGAAAAGTATAGAGTGTCTACATCTAACCATCTTTCTTCTCAATTTGTACAGGAAACAGAAAAACAAATTAACCTAGTAAAATGTTTTTTTCTCTACTGCTTATTTTATGTAAATATGATTTTAACTCTGATTTCACAATAATTTAAAAGTCAGAATTAGAAGTATGACTCAGCCCCACAATTTTCAGTTCTTGCCTTAGCAGATGAACACTGAGAGCCAAGTACATATAATGCCTAGGCTAGTTTTATTCAAAAGTGATACAGACATGTAGTTCTACTGCACAAAAGAAACACGATGCAGAAGACAATATGTAAAACAGAAAAGGTGAGAAGTGCCACGGGTAAAGCAGGGAGGCATAGGGCCTTTAGGCTCCCCTGCTCATTCACTCTCCTCTATCTTAATTTTTTCCCCAACAAATGGGATCTCAAAGTCTTTACAGACCATATTTTTCAAATTGCTGGTCTAAATTTATTAGGCCCAGATCAAGTTTCCCAAATACTCACGCTTCTATTTCCTAAAATGCTATCTGTACTTGCTTAATTTAAATCTTAAATGATAACCAAAAATATTAGAGGGAACATTAAAAACACACAGTGCCTGGTGTTCTAGTCTACTAATCACCATATAATCACTTTTGAATAGATTTAAGGGCAATACAAATAAATGACATGGATTTTTCTGGTAAGGCTTCCCCCCGACCCCCATGAGAGAATAACCTTCTTAGTGTACAAATTAGATTTAAGACAGCCTCTTGTATGCTGTGGCTCTTGTCACAAATGGTGTCTTAGTGCCCCCTCCGGACCTGGTGCCTGCAGAGATGAACGTATTCCCTGGGTCCTGTAACCGTTGACTAGTTACCTCTCAGTCCCTAAAGGGTGTTATGGTTATGTGTATATGTATATACATTGCTTGCGTGTGTATTCCCGTAAGTCTTGAACCCTATATTGACTACTTGCTTGAATTTCCTGACCATGAACTCTGACTTGGGAAAAAATATCCTTTTTAGATACCAGTATTGAAAACTATGGTGTTAGGAGAGTAGGTTGATATTAGTTTCCTGTGGCTGCCAAAATAAATTGTCACAGACTTGGGGGCTTAAAAGAAGTTTACTGTATCATGATTCAGGGGATCAGAAGTCTTAAATCAAGGCATTGGCTGAACCGTACGCCCTCTAGTGCCTAGAGCGGGAATCTGTCCTTTGCCTCTTCTGACCTCTAGTGGCTGCCCCAGTAGCTGACTCACTCCCATCCCAGCTTCTATGGTCACTCTGTCTCTCCCTCTTCTGTGTCTTCTCCTCTTATGTTGTCTCAAATATCCCCTTGCCTTTGTCTTATAAGGAATCTTGTCCTCGGATTTAGGGCCCACCCGGATAATCCAGAATGATCTCCTGATCTCGAGATTCTTTATTTAAAAGCCTATCTCTTCTATTTAGTTTTTTTTAAATTTCAATTATTATGAGTACATAATGGTTGTACATATTTATAAGGTTCAAGATTCTTAATCACGTCTGCAAAGACCCTTTATCCAAATAACATAACATCCAGAGGTACCTGAAATTAGAGCGTGCATATATCTATTTTGGAGGCTTCCATTCAACCTGTCTGCTGCTCTCTGGCCCTCAAATATTCACGTTCATCCTATTTGCAAAACACATTCACCCCATCCCATCATTCTCAAAAGTATCAGCCCATTACAACATCAACCATAAATTCAAAAATCTCATCTAAATATCATCAGCTCAAAAATCCCAAATCTCATAATCTGAATCATCTAAATAAGCTATGAGTAAGACTTGGCGTATGACCTATCTTGGGACAAAATTTCTCTGTGTCTGTGGACATGTGAAACTAGAAAATAAGTTATCTGCTTCTAAAATACAATTATGGGACAGACATAGTGTAGAAATTACGTTCCTAAATGGAGAAATTAGAATGAATAGATTGCCAGTCCCAAGCAAGTTTGAAATCCAGCAAGGCAAATATTAGGTTTCAAAGCCAAGAACATTTCTCTACAGCTTAATTTTATACACCCTGGGCTTATGGCTCTGCTAGCCTCTGTCTGCTCTGAGTCATCCTTTCTTTTCCTTAAAGGTTGTCAGATATTTGTAGCCAAGTAACTCTATTAGCCCATTTCTGGTGTATAGAATCCCAAAAGTCCAACAGCCTTTCTTCACTTCATCCCATTGCCATCCTGTGCAGTCCAGGCTGGCAGTGTTTCTGCTGATACAACGTTATCAAAAGACATGTGGTTCTTCTATGCATGTCAAGAAAATCTACATCATTACACCAGAGGGTCCTTCACAGATCATCTCTGGGTAACTTCATCTCCATTCCCAGCTTCTGCTGAGATGGTTGAGTGAATCCGTGAGTCACATGTCTAATTTCTTCAACAAAAGGCAGTCCAGCCACACCACTAGAAACTAACTCTAGAAAATGCTTTCCCAAGAGTGAATTTCCTAATTTTAACATCCTTTTAATTTGACTAGGCCAAGAATCTCCCAAAACATCAAGTGCTGTTTCCTTTTTTGGGGGGGAGGGGGTCCCTTTTTGATTAATTATTTCTTCCTCAATTTATCTCTTTCCCCTTACATTGTAGAAGCAAGGGGAAACCAAGCCACACCTTCAACACTTAGCCCAGAAATCTTCTTGCCACATTCATTACTCTAAGTTCTGCTTTCCATAGAAAATTGAATGGAGCCAAGCAAAATATAATTCAGCCTGGTTTTCTGCCACTATATACAGGTATAAGATTTGAAGGTTGGTGGCAACAACTCTGTGTCAAGCAAGTCTATTGACACAATTTTTCCAAAGCACATGCTCATTCCATGTCTCTGTGTCACACTTTGGTAATTCTTGCAATATTTCAAACCTCCTTGTTATTATTGTATCTCTTACGGTGATGTGTGATCAGTGATCTTTGATTACAATTCACTGAAGGCTCAGATGATGATTAGCACTTTTTAGCAATAAAGTGTTTTTAAATTAAGTTATTCATATTTTTTCAAACATAATGCTACTGCACACTTAATAGAGTACAGTATAGTTGTGGAGACGAATGTGACTCCATGTTGGATGCTAATCTGCCATGTTGATTTCTGCTTAACTCGTCCTGGGAATGCCTCCAGATTCCTACTTCATTTCCTGTTCTTAGTGTAAGAACATGTACTCACCATAGGGTCTGCTCTAGTTCAAAGCAACCTTGATGTTATCACACAAATTATAGGCTATGACACACATAGCTTTCTTCCTCTTCTCAAGGGCTGCCTTCAATTATCTGTATAGAGCTCATACACTCGTTTGGTGTGATATTTAAGCTCTAGGCATGGAAAAAACAGTGCAGAGATCTACCCAGTCTTGCAGCCACCAAAGACCATACTTCTGTCCATAAGTCCCCCAATAAATCACCCTCTGCTGGCACACTGGATCTGTCTGCTTATTCTTTGGTATCTCAGCTACCTCTGCTTTTGGGGGTTGCTTTGCATATATGGGCCTTCCAAAAACAATAGTATAAACATAACTTTTGTATGCACTGGAAAACCAGAGCTTCAGGATACTCTATTGCAATATTTGCTTTATTGCAGTGGTCTGGAACTCAACCCACAATATCTCAGAGGTATGCCTATAATAAGGATTCCCTTTCTTCCAGTTTTTAATAACATGTTCTTCATTTCCTTCTCAGCCATCACCAGTAACATGTTTAATATTCATCTTTTACCAATATTCTGTTCATGACAATATATATATTATCTACAATGGATATTTTCTCTACCATTCTCCTTACTTCCTTCAGAGCCCTCACCAGAAACTCCTTTAACACTCATATTTTTACCAATAGTCTCCTCAAGGCACTGAAGTCTTTTTCTACCTTGCTGATCCAAATTCTTCAAGTCTCTACCCATTACCCAATTCCACTGGCACTTCCATGTTTATAGGCACTTAGCATAGCAGCACTCAAGTTCCCAGTACCAACGTGTTAGTTTCCTAAGGCTGCTATTGGTGATAACAAGTTATCACAAACTTGGTGGCTGAAACCACAGAAATTTATTGACACGTGATTCAGGAAGACAGAAGTTTTAAATCAAGCCATCAGCAGAGCCATGATTTCTCTGGGTGATCCAGCAGAGAATCCATTCTTTGCATCTTCTAGCTTCTGTTTGTTAGTTGCCCTGCCTTTCAATACACCTCCAATCTCTGCCTCTATGATCACATTACCTCCCCCTACTCTGTCTATGTCATCCTCTCTGCTCCCACTGTCAAATCTCCCTCTGTTTTCCCTTGTGAAGATACTTGTCTTTGAGTTAAGGTCCACCTGGATAATCCAGGATGATGGCTTTATCTCCATTGATGCAATTAACAAAATTACGATTACATATTTTAGTGATTATTTGATTAATGTCTGGACCAAAAGATTTCAGGGAGCAAAGGCTTTGTCTCTCCCGCTTGTCATTATATCATGATATAATGACATCATTATATCATTATGTCAGTATTTAGCATATTGCATCCCACATACTGTGAATTCAATAAACATTTTAGGAGTGAATGAATAGGTGAACAGAGGACAGGTGAACAGATTGATGCCTGATTGGATGGGACAAGTCAGTCCTGGATGGAGACAAGGGCTGAGTCAAACAGACATAAGAAGGTGCCCCTTTGTCCCTCTAGGCTAATGGCTTGAGTCATGGTGATTGGAGAGCTCAGAAGATTTGGATGGCCCCTGGAGATTACATAACTTAGAAATCCTAGTGAATTGCATGCTTCTGAGGTGAGTTTGGACATCACATTTTCCCTGTCTTCTCCTACAGTTTGTCCTGGGCACAAGGAAACTAAAGTTTTGTATTTCCTTTAATTCTGAAGAGCAGAGTGTTCTCTATCATCTCAAAGATTCTTTGGGACCTTAAGGAACCCCAGCTGCATGGGGAAAGGGTGCAGCTACCAGTAACATGGAATGAAATGTAGGAGGCACCAGGCATGGAAAATTCTTGTGTACACTCAAAGTACATATAACATTAAACTGTTACAGTCATTAAAGTTCACAAAACTTTATATTTATTGCCATGTTCAACTGTGAAGAACAACGGACAAAAGGAATCTCCTCAGATTTCATCTGAAGATTCCAAAGCTCAAAGAGAATTAGTGCTCAAATTCTCTTACCATACAAGTTTACGGTAAGTCTGGAACTGAAATTCATATACAGGGCCCTGAAATCTATGTGCTGTTCAATGATTCTTCTGTGTCCCACCCTCATCATGTTTTCCTGTAGCTTATTTTATGACGTATTAGCTTGGACCATATGAAATTACCATTTTTGTAGGTAAAAATGGCCAAATGTAATTTCACATTGTCCACCTAATAAAAACTGGGCTTATTATAAATCATTTATATTTCTCATATTCATAGACAATTATAAAAATTCCACATTTTTACTTTAGCAAAAAATAACAGAAAAATCACAAATAACAAATATAAAGGTTATAATATAAGAGGTTTGATTTCATCATAATTAAGACTCATTTTTAATCAGTTAGACTGGATGCCTCCCCCAAACTTGTGCATCTGTGCCACTCTCTTGGGGCTTATCTGACATTTAAAAAAATAAAATGTTTATTTACAACTTGGTATATTAAGGCATTCTTGAAATAATGGCCAAAGCTGCTTATTGGAAGAATCTCAGAATCAAGTGCCCAGAAAATATGTAAAGTGTTAACAGCCAAACGGAAGAATCAAAAATACCCAAAAAAGGGGAGTTTTTGGAACAGGTCAATCTGAAGAACTCAAGAAGAGTGTCATACGTTTGAATTCAACAACATGGATATTTAAATCTAACTATGTGTGTTTTGTCCCACATTTCATTAACAAATCCTCAGTCCACTGAGCCTCAGAGACAGGAAATGGCCTTCCTGGGTTAGTAATAATTCAGTGTAGTTATACAGACTTTGAATAAATAGAGTCCTTCAAAATACAAAAGTAAATACATAAGTCAATAAAATAACAGTCTTGAAAGGTAATACAATCAATAAGGTGAATTTTAGCGAAATGAAAACCATGTATACTATTTCACAGGGCTTCATATTAACCTATTTTCATAAATGTACCAATGTGCTCAAATTAATTTTATGACTAGAAAAAAACGTGTGTACTTACTGTGGCATAACCTGCAATGTGTATAGCACTGTTGAATCTTGAGTACAAAGAATGATTTCCCCTCCTCCAATTAATACTATGCAATACAGAACATGCATTCATTTTCTTTGATTGACAGCTCCAATTTTGGATATATATTCCAACTAATGGAATGAAAATTGCAATACATGAATCAATTACAGTTGTTCAATTGTCTGTTTTGTAAAGTGAGAATAGTTTAAATTATATATTATTTCATTGTGTAAGTGCCATAGCATCTTAAGTGACAATACTAGCCTTGGTAAATTTGGTTTTAATGAAGAGCTTATCAGCATGCACATGGCCCTATCCAATTGTTCATTTCCTATCTATTATTATTTGTAGAAGAAATGGATCTTTCTTAATATTCAAATGTCTTCATACTTCCATTTGACACAGGGTATATTTAAGATTGAATAGGGTCTTCCACCAATGGCATAAAGGCTGTGTCCATGTGATACTAAAAAAAAAAAAAATTCAACCTCTATCCCTAATATGATCTCTCTCCACCAAAAAAAAAAGTTATTTAAAAAGAAAAACAAAAAAGCATGGTTGGTTTCTGATTTAGTATAACCAATGAGATGCTCCCAAATATTCCATTTTAGCCTTAGCCAAATTTATGGGCAAGGCCATATTTTATATGGCAATTTTAAGCAAAATAAAATCAGTTGACAGCTTTTAGTTCTTCCATGTGTCCGATTGCTTACGCCAACTTATATGAATTGGGTAAGCCCAAAGATAAATGCTACACAAGTACTACCGGCCAGCTTTCAGGTAATGGAATAGCAGAGTAAAGGTAGGCTTGTGCTTATTTTTCTTAGTATTTTCTTCATTTTTTAGTTATTTATTTAATGAATCTCAAAGTGCTTCACTGCCTAAAATTTTCCTATAGCTGGGGGAGCAAGGACTGAATATTTTCACCACAATAATGGTCCTTTGCAATTTTTCTTTTAGATTCTGAAATTTCATTTTGCAACTTAGGAAGGATAGCCTTAATTATTCATAACTAATCAGGTCCCTGATAGAGTTTGGATATTTGTCCCCTCAAATTTCATGTTGAAATTTGATCCTCAATGCTGGAGTTAGGTCCTAATGGGAGGTGTTTGTGTCAAGGGGGTGGATCCCTCATGAACAGCTTAGTGCCATCCTTGTGGTACTGAATGAGTTCTCACTCCTATTAGTTCCCATAAGAGCTTACTGTTAAAAACATCCGGCACCTTTCTCCCCTCTCTCTCTTGCTTCCTTCCATGCACCATGTGATGCCAGCTCCCCTTCACCTTCCGCCATGAGTGGAAGTTTTCTGAGGTCCTCCCCCAAAGCAGATGCTGGTGCTGTGTTTCTTGTACAGTACAGTGAGCCAAATAAACCTCTTTTCTTTATAAATTGCCCAGCCTCAGATATTCCTTTATAGCAACAAAAATGGACTATGACTTCCCCTTATAAAAAGTAACTGCATCTTTCTGAATAACATTACAAAAAAAAATTATTCTTGATCCTCTAGATTTTCTAAATTTACTACTGTATATATTTATTTAATAACAACAGAGAAACAACAATTACATAAACATCAGCTAAAGAATGGAAATGAGTTAAGCTTTAAAAAAAGGGGGTGGGGAGGAGGGGAGAGTGGCAGGGAGGAAAGGAAGAGAAGGAAAAGAAGACCAGAGTAGAGACAAGAAAACAAAAGTATCGGGATGTTTGTGGAAGGCTAGGTTTTTCATCTGTTAAATAGTGTTGTCTTACTACTTAGCTGTCTGAATTTTTTGCCATGTAACTTCTCTGGGACTCAGTTTCCTCATATCTAAAATGAAGAGGTCAAATGTAATAGATGATGTCCAGAAGTCATGAAGCTCTAACATTATCTGAACATATTGATTAGGCTTTCTGCTATTAAAGCTGACTCTTCTAATTTCTTGTGTCATTCTAGCGACTTCTTAGAGATTTGGGGAATGTAAATTCTATGTTAATATTTTTCTAAGGACAATAATTAATACCACCAATTGATAATATTTACATAGCATTTCAGAAGAATCAAGTAAGTTCTAGTAATAATGGTTGGTTCAGGTTTACACAGATAAACATTGAAAGGGATGTTATTTCAATCCAAGATCCTATGACCCAGGGCTATTTCTACCCTACTTGCTCCTTCTTTCATAAAAGAAAACAAAGACTACCTGAATATTCTTCATACTTGCAAATATTTATTTTCAGACTTGAAGTTAATTAGAAAAATATGATTTTCCTCATTTCGGGCAAAAGGTTGGGCTATAATGCCACTCTTTAAAATAAGATTTTCTTGGACTTAATGGTTTATACTTAGTTTTTGCATGCTAGAGTATGCAATCACAAAATCCTTTCTAAACATGTTCAGAAATCCATTCCTGTATGCATGCAATTTGCTGCTGTGCATAGGCAAATTGATTTTTCTATATTCACAATGATACATAGTTTGCCATTTTATAAGTCAGCTGCATTGCTGAACTGATATAACCGATAACCAGAAAGCTCCATTGAGTACATTTTTTTCCTAATGCAGTATTCAAAATGAGTAACTTGATAGATCATAACTAGCAAAAATATTTGTCACCTATATGGAAAACCATATATATTTTTGAAAATTAGTGTTCACCACTAGTATTCAGATAGAGTTAAAAGCCATGGTGGGTCAACAGTCAAGAAAACAGTATATAGATCACAGCTATTTAAAAATGTCAATGAGTGCATGCCATTTGGATGTATTTCAGAAACCCTAATGCATAGCAAAGCATCAGACCAATGTTGTTTTCCCAGCATAGCTATTCTCTCAGCAATCATGCAACATGAATTCATACAGGCAAACTGAATTAGGGATAACCACTGTAGAAATTACTTACAAAAATCCCACTCATTATATTTCATATGGAGGAGGAACTTTAAATTCGACTGAAACAACCAATAATTTAGCCACATTTGTTTTATGTATTTTTCAAGTTTTATCTACTTTTCCTATGTCATGAAAGAAGGTGAAATTCCAATGAAGGGGGATTTATTGAAATTCTTTTTAAAGCAGTTTCATGTATGTATTTAATCATTTTCAGTTTATTTCTGTTTGTGTAAATTAGCATCAAATATAAAATAAAAAATGATCTTATATTGGCTAAATTGTTTGATATTGAAGTAGTATCTGCTTACAATAAAAATTCATTTCTATTATGCAAAGACATTTATTTACCCAGTTTCATTTACCCAGTTTCATTCATTCCTTCATTCACCCATTCATTTATTCAATTATCTAACAAGTATTTATGAGCATCAACTATGCATCAAATATTATCATAAGTAATAGGAAGATAGGAGTGAACAAAACAGTCAAAGTCCTTATTCTCATGGAATTTACAATCTAGTGGAAAGAGGCAAAAGACAAACAAGAGAATGATGAGGTAATAAATTTTATCAATATAAATAAAGCAGGATAAGAGCAGAGAGAATGATGCAGTGGAGATGTGCCATTTTTCACCGGGAAGAAAAAGAAGGCCTTTGTGATAAGGTGAAATTTGAAAAGAGACCTGAATGAAGTGAGGAAATAGACTATGACAAAAGTATAAATTTTTTTTGTAACATTTTAATTGGCTTAATACATTGTCTGTATTATACCCAATAACATAGCATGAATTGATTGGCTGCTATGAAATTCTATAGAGCGGAAAATGAGATTGGGAGCTTACATATATTTTACTTCCTGGATTCTTTAATATTTTTACAGTATTTAGTTCATTCAGATTAAAGATATAATAAAATAGTAAGAATGTCATGTTGTGTCAAAATTAGAGAATCAAATTTCATTAAATGAATTAATGGAAGAATGTGAATGAATGAGTAGGTTCCAGGGTTGGAAAAGGGCCTATCAGGGATTATCTAGGAATCATACAAACTCTTCAGCAACAGTGGTCACTCAATCCTGTTTTTAAAAAAACATGTCCAGAAACCACCAATTCATATCGTGAAATAGGCCACCTAGTTTTTCAACAGCTTCATTAAATAGAATGATACCCCTTATATTAAACTGATATTCACTTCTCAAAAAGTGGGAAGAATGTCGACCCTTTGGATTTACACAAATATAACTCTGGCGACCTGGGCTAAGAAATGGTCACCTTTAGGCTAGTGAAATTCCTAAATCTGATACAACACGCTAGCTACTGTCATTAGTATTCCCGGACACTCCCAGAAGCAGTATGGGCTATTTGAAAAGGACATGGTTCACCAAGTTAAGCCACAGCTCTGACTTGCCTCTGGTTCACATTCTATTACAATCCTCAATAAAATCCCAACTGTCCTCATTATGTGTCAAACAGCCTTTGAAGCCAATGACATGAGGGCTAAAATGTTAGGTCAACCCAGATCATGACAGTACACTTGAAAAGGACCTTTGTCACCTCATATTTTCCTGCCCTCTTGATCCCAATCCTGAAAGGTCTAATGCCATTTTGCTCATTCATAAACATTATGTCTCTTTCATTTACCTCACAACAGCCAAGCAGGTGCCTTGCAATGATGAGCCTTGATTTTTCTTTTAAAAGCAATGTAGTTATGCTTTATTTTTATCTCAGACAACAGGTGAAAAACTGATGTATATGGAAAAATTATCTATAACACGAAGGCCGTGACCCACAAAATATGACTTAAAAATTTCAAAAACATTTCATAAATAGCATTTTATAATGGAGTTCACAAATAAGTCCCTTCCTTCTTAAAGGGTAATGATTTCATTGCACAGTAACTGTTGGGCAGACTTTTGGTGCTACTGCATCTATAGACTCCTACACAGTTTATTCAGTTCTGCTCTCTTTTTCGGTTGTGGGATACCTGGAAAGATCCCCCTGGAGGGATTTTTCCATACTCAGTGAAATCACAGTAGAAGAAACATAAGATCAGATGGAGGATTAAACTCAATGACATTTAATATCACTCATCACCCAAAGATGATAACATACGCCGATGCCAATGTGCTATACTATCTTTCGGGGGTGAGAAGGTGGGGTTTACATAGACCTTGTGGCAACCCTTTGCCCTCTCGGAGACCTATTTATATTTGAAACCCATTTTGCTTATTTCCCTATCTTTGTTTTATTATGTTGTGACTGTGACTAGAACCAGCTCTAACCTACTGGTATAGACACTCAGGGGCTCTTAGAGCTTCATTCTACTCTGCCAGCATGCATTCATTACCATAATGTTTTTCATTCATGATGGACACATTTAATAGGAGTTAGATCCATTGATTTCACTGGCAAATAATCATTCGTATTATTGATTTTGTGGCTTACATGTTCTGACCATTATCTTTGGGAAAATGAACAGCATTGATAGTTATCTGTCAACCCAAGAACATGGAGGTTTTGCTCTATCAAATACCAGCTAACCTGTCTCAAAATAATTACCAGTGTTAGCACTCCTTCAGGTAGAAACTCTTAGAAACCAATTTGAAAGAAAAATGAGTAATGGGGTCTTTTTGCATAAATACAAATTGCTCTGTGTGTCGCCATCTCAGTGAAATGTGGCAATTTACAGCTTTGTTTTTAAGAAAGGATCACAGAAAGCAATGAGCAAGAAATTGTTTCCAAAAATGGTCAGTAAGCATTGTTCTCACTTTGATTTTCCAGGGTACTGAGTAACATAACTTTTAATCAAAGATTTTCCAGCCAGTCATATTGACAAGCATATCCTCTCTGTGTTCAATTCTGCAAAACAGAATCTAGGTCATTCTATATGCTAACAAGGGAGCCAAAGCAATACGAACAGGATCAAAATACAAAAGGAAAGAGATCAGCAAATTCTGCAATAAATGTGATGTATTTGTGCTATAAATCTGTTTGATTTGAGGGCCTGTCGAGCAGGAAGCAGGATTATAAGGGAAAGTAGAAGGCATGGTGCATGCAGTATATGCTTTGGAATGTGGAGAGGGAGAAGTACCTGGGACATTAGTCTGTTCAGTAGTCCCTGCCACCCCCAGTCTCCTGGTTATTCTAAATCTCTTTGCCAAGTGATGTAGACTTTCCGTAATGTCTTTCCATAAACAATGGGATAATGCAATACAGTAGCCAGCTCAGCCCTGGCAAAGCATTAGAAGACTGTTAACCACACAGTACACCAGTGGCAAAGCCTTGATGATCACATAAAGCCGCGGTCTCCCGTTACACGCTGTCCGAAGAAAAACAAAAATAAGGCTCCTTTGAAAGTGACCAAACAAAACATGCCAAAGGTGAAGCAGCAGGAGGCCTCTGTTCTAGATTATGTTGAAAAGCATGAAGTGGAGTTACCGGGAGCCAATTATCATAGATTGTCCTGGTATTGGGGCCCTGAGAGATGGCTTTGATAGTGAATGGCAAGAAGGACGAGAAGACAGAAGGTGTGACCAGGTTGCAAGCTTGGACTAAATGACTCTCCATTTCAGGGTAGATTGTTTAGAGATAAAGTGGGAGGAAATAATGTAAAGAGTTGAACAAAAAATTCCCTGCATATTTCTTCCTGTTTTCAGCATTCTTTTATTGCTTTCCTTATTAACCATATCATTCTCCTATATGCATGGAGCTGCCCATTTAAATATAAAATCTGGCCTACAACAGAAGATTCTGTTGGCTTTCAGCTATGGAAGTCTTATGTTTACGTACATTTTTCCACACAGATAGTATGAATGGAGAGAAATATAGGATGAGTTAATAAGAGAGTACATTCAATACAATAAAGAATATGACAATATGTCATAATATCACTGGTTAGATTAACCTCTTTTAACCCTGTCTCAGAATTATCTAATTTTGTTTTGGAGAAATAATTCTTTGGAAAAAAGTAAATGTTACCAGAAGGTATCGGGTTAGCTAAAGTGTACCTGTTGCGGGGTCACATGACTCTAGGTTGAATACTGGATCCATCATTGTATGTGTGTGTGTGATTGGAGACTAGTTATTAGTATTTCAGTTCTCTGAGCTTCAATGTTCTCATCTGTAAGATGGAGATAGCAGTCATGTTTTGCAAAGACTAAATAAGATATGTAAAGCAATCAATTTCATAAAGTGGTTGTACGTCTTAGGGTCTCCATCAATGATAGCTGCCAGTAGGAGGAGGAGGAAAAGGAGGAGGAAGAGGAAGAAAAGATGGAAATCCTTTCTTGCAGAAGACAGTAGACTGCTTCTGTGTTGCACACTTTTAGGATCCAGACTTAAAAAATACATAGGAAGGTGACAAATTTTGAGGCTGACCTTAAGGGCTGCCGGATTGTCCTGACCCACGGAAAGTAGAGCCACGTAAAAGACTATGTCCTGTTGCGGCCAGTATCCCAGTAAAGCTAGAGCAGTCCATGCCTTTTGCCACAGGCCAGCCAACGCACAGGGTACCAGAAGCCTGTCACTCTGCCACCACCATGTCATGAATTATAGAAATGAGGAGCATAATTTTGATGGCAGACTGAACCACAAACAGACATAATGTATGCAAATGAAAGATGTTAATTTAACACTGTTTATCTGTCATTTAACAAAATAAAGAAAAATGCTGGATTGCTCCTATATAATTCAATGGTTGATTTTCAAAACTGTTCTCTTTTCTCTCACCAACAGAGGAATTCACTTTGCTGATTTTTTTTTTTTTTTGCAGATTTCACAGTCCTTCATATTTTCTCTTTTTTCTTTAACAAATGTATATACCACTTTTGATGTCCTCTGCCACATTGCATGTACAGTATTTTTCTCTCTGCTGTGAACTAAAAATATACTCATCAGCAAAACATACTTAGCTTTAACTTCCTGTATCACAAGGAATATAGAATGTGTTGTCGAAAATAGGTTAGATGCTCCCATCCTAACTCGAAATTTATCTGCTTCCTTTCTAAAGAAATAGGTATCACATCCATCTTTTGGAGAAAAATGGAGCAGAACAGTAAGATATAACAGCCCTTGCTCGCTTAGGACTTATTCAGACAATATATGAGGATGGAGACACACAGACTGGCATCTCAATAATTTGTCTTTTTGCACAGGAGGCAGACTCAGAATTCAAGGTACTAGAAAAAAAATAAGGAGGGTGTTGGATTTTAAGCTGTCACTGAGAGATACACTCTTCATCTCAAAAGTGATGCATTCATCTCCATTTAAAAGGTGAAGGGTGAGTCTGAGAATGCAACTTTGGGGGCATGCTGGATAATTTTATGTGCAATGGTACACTGCATATCAACAGTAGTAGCTTCATTTGAATTACCAAGAAAAAAATAGCCACATATCAAAGAATGAATCATTCTAGATTTTTCTTGCTCTACTTTTTGTTAAACAAACCTCAGCTTCATGTAATCAAACTCTCCATGTCACATGTGAATCCTTTTCTAGAACCTTTCCCCCCAAAAACAGATACCCATGCTCTGAACCTCCAGTTTGGCAGAAAGAGTTCATGTTTTTAGAATGCTCTATATTAGTTTCCTATGACAGTTGTAACATATTACCTACAACCTTAGCAGTTCAAAACAATACAAATTTATTTTCCTATAGTTCTGCGGTCAGAAATCTGCAATGGATCTCACTGGACCAAAATCAAGGTGTTGGCTGAGCTGTATTCCTTTCTGGAGGTTGTAGAGGAAAATCTATTTGCTTTGCTTTTCCAACTTTGAGGCCACCCACATTTCATCTTCAGAACCAGCAAGAGCCTTCTGAGTCTGTCTCACATCATGTAACTCTCACACTGATGCTTCTGCCTTCCTCTTCCACTTTTAAGGACCCTTGTGATTACATTGGGTCCATCTGGACAATCCAGGATAATTGTCCCATCTTACGGTCAGTTAATTAGTAACTGTAATTCCATCTGCTACCTAAATTCCTAGCCATGTAATATTAGCACATTCACAGGTGACAGGGAGTGGAACATGAACAATTTTGGGGAGCCATTATTCTACCTACTGCACTATTCCAGATGTTAAGTCCGATATTTCTCCACCCAACCTTGCTAGAGCTACACAGAATAGGTCTAATTCATTTGAAGCAATGTGCTGAATTGTGTATCTACATTTCCTTATTTGCATATATTTTCTCATTTAACTATCAACACAACGAAGAATTTTGTGCTCTTGTTGTATCCATGTTATAAATATAAGCCCTCTGAGACTCAAAGAGTTAATATTCCTTGCCAAAGATTATACAGAGAGCCAAAGTTAGAGGTACAACTTGAGCTCAGGTTTGCCTTACTATAGAAGGTGCTCATTTCACCATATGCTGTACTGAAGGATATATCCTATTTTGACAGTGTCCCTCTAAAATTATGGTTCCCAGCACCGAATGTCATGTCTCAGGCATTTTATCTCCAAGATATAAAACAATTTTGTCCTGAAAATAGGGTAACAAAAGACTGAATGTTGAACAGCAGAAACACAGAAACAGAGACTTGATCTGATCCAAAATAGTTCTGCTGAAGAGAAGTAAAGTTATACAATCCCTATACAACCAAGTTTGTTCACGGAGTGGGAAAAGCAAAACAGAAATGCATCCATAAACAGTGTAACATTTACTTTGAGTGTGTGGAAGCATAATCATCCTTTTTAACAACAATCTTATGCAAATTATTTTAGTTACAACTTTTTTAAATGCTGACTTCATCTGATATATTCAAGACTGTAGAACTTTATCAAAGATTCAAATTTAATATGAGTATTAGATTTTAAAATGTTAATAGCATAATTAATTTTTGCCAAAACTCATTTGCACTTAGAAACAACTCATCTTGACAAGCTATATTTGGTTTCTTAAGAGCAGAAAGAAAACCTATATGTTTTATTCTTATCTCTGACATAACTGTAGATTCTTAGACTATCACAAACATGAAAATTAGGAGGGAAAATTGCCCCCTGATCCTTCTTTTCTTAGCAAAAAGAAAATTGTGGGAAAGATTTTGGCCAATAATTTATTTTCTGTGATGTTTGCTGGGAAAAAGGGATGTAGAGACATAGGGAAGCCATGGCGATTAAAGAAAAATTGTATGTTTTCTAAGTTTACTTTTTTAAAAGAAGTTTGGTTTTTAAGTTAGAAGAAATAAAAGCATATCTGTACCCTCAAATAAAGAGGGAAATTTGAAGATGCAGGAGAGAATGGAAAGATTTGCTGTCATCATATCTTGAGTAAGCAAGAAGGTTTAGAAACTAGTGCCACGTGGAGGAAATAGCCTTGGCTAGGAGCAGGAGCAATTGGTAGAGATGTAGATGTGATCGTGGAGACTTGAGAATTTCCCTCTGACTGTTTTTTATTTTCTCAGTATTAAAGAGAGCAAGACGATTAGATGGAGGTTAAAGATGAAGGAGGATGTAATAAAAGGTAAAAGAGAGAGGAGAGGGTAGAAATTTTGCTGTGGAAGAGTATAAGAGTGGATGGAGTCAGTGTGCTATAATGTCAGCAAGTGCTGAAGACTCACTTAAGGTTAATGATGATGAATTTGAAGGGATAAGATATAGGATGGTTCTGTGTTTTTCTATAGTAATGTTCAGCTGTACAGGTGCAGATTAGAGTATTAATACATGGCATATTGGATTGATCGTGTGTGGTAAAGTGAAAAAAAGCAGAGAAAGTTGCAGATGCATGCAATAGAAAGATTGTAAAAATTCACCATGGAATTTATTTTAAGTAATAGGTTCTCAGCTTGGGTCTAATTTACATACCAGTGGTCATTTGATAACATCTGGAGACATTTTGTTATCACAAGTGGGTGGGGGTGAAACCGCTATTTAGTGGGTGGATGCTTTATAGGTTATTGTTTGCTTGTTTTATTATTCTATGTCTTATTATTCTATCCCCATATGGCGGAACATCTTATAACACGCAAGTCAGTCCCTATGACAAAGAATTACCCAAGCTATAATGTCAGTATTGCAAGGTTGAGAAACACTGAGAAAATTTAAAAAAGGTAGTCAGGATATTAGCAGAGGGACAAATGGAGTAGATCCTAGTGGCACAGAAGAATTGTTGCAGTTGGGTTAATAAATAGAGTGAACTGGAAATAAAGGAGTTTGTGGTCAAAAAGCAAGACACTTGAAGTTGAGTTTATGTAGAAGATGCACTTATTGCTGATAGCAACATCACCAAGTGACTAAAGTAGGATGGAAGACAGTATGATAGGAAGAGAGAACAACAAGGGCAGTGGAAGGACCACTTAGAAACTTCATCAAGAATAACAGCAAAGATCGTATGGGGTACTGACGGTGAGCCAGAAGCAAACTCTCTAAGAAACAAAGGAATAGCCCAGCAACTTCTCGATGGCTGACAGGGAGTGGCACTGGCTGGTTGAATTGGAAGGTGTGATATTCAAAGCTGGAAAGTTTAGAGGGGAGAGAAGGATAATCGCCTGGAAGTAGAAATAAAAAATACAAAAAGGACAACGATCCCACTTTTAAGCTCAAGAATGACGGTTGCAGAAAAAAAATATATAGTGACTACTTGCTGAGGATCTGGGGAAGAAATACACTGCAGCATGGTGCAGGCAGTTTGAGTAAGATTAAAAACCAAATATGAAAAACAATATAGGGGATTTTGCCAACGATTACGTTAAGGTTTCGGAAATTAGAAAGTGAAGATACGGTCAAAACGAGGAAGGCACAAAACAGTCTGGAAATGAAAGAAGATGAAGAATGACTTGGGAGTGTTGGGCTTCTTTTTTGACTTATATAAACAGAGGGAAATAACAGATGGTTGTAATGATTTCAAAGCAGAGAGCGGAGGGGGAGGCGAACTTGCCACGCTTTGCAGAGTTCTGACCCCCTCTTGACTCTGCCACTGCAGATGTGGCGTCTTATCCCTGTTAGCTCACATGCTGTTGACACAGCTCCTGATTAGAAACTGTCAATTTTCTGGATTAGGAAATAATTCACTCTAGTAACCCTCGCTCTTCCAGCAAAAGGAAATTTGCAAATTTTAGTGGGTGGGATTTCAACAATGGAGCGGCTTAGTCACTCCGAAAGATCTCCTTCCTTCAAAGAAAAAAAAAAAAAACCCTGAAATTGAATCCTTAATAATAGAGTCTCTTTAATGCTTTTCTGGGTTCGCAATATGTAAGATAAGCAAACTGAAACCAGAGTGAAGAACAGTGAGCAGCAAGAGAACGGCAAGGTTGAGGCAGAGATGAGGCAATCGGCAACGTGAACGGGCACACCTGCGGGAGAACAACACTTGGACCAGCAGCGAGGTAAAGGTGCAACTGCAATCCTATGGAAGTTCAGGAAGTAATTCAGATATTCAGTTTAGACATTTTTTTTAAGAATCACGGTAGAGAGTTTAAAGGTAATCACTAAAAGAACAGAAATAGAATATGTAATTTCCAAAACTTTGCAGATGGGGAGGTAAATAGAATAATAAGACAAGCAAACAATAACCTAGTAAATAAAAATCCATAATGATCAAAGGTGTATTCTGTCTTTTATATTCTGTATTCTGGTGTTGGCCAGTTTGTAGAGAGAGTAAATAACTCACCCATGAATGTGCTTTTCAAATGCAAATTAACCAATTCAGAGCCCAAACCCCCAATCATCTCCTTTTTTGGATTCTGACACGCTGGGCCACTGTCCACCTGCCCTAATCATCCCAGGACCAGACATCAGACAACTAGGGACAGCCCCTATGCTCCAGAGACCCCTGAAATTATTCAAACTAGCTAACCCTAAATCTGTTTAGCTTGCCACACCTGTTCTTTCTTGTGGGAACCACACTAAAGGTTCTTGCCCACAATTTCCCCACCTCTCCCTCTGCCTCCTCACATCCCCATGTACCTGGTGGCCTCTGGTAGCATGACACAGCTCCTCCTCTTGACTAGTGAGTGTAACAAACTATCTTTTCAATGGAAATCATCTCCTGGTCTCTTGGCTTCCCCACACCTAAATAACAGTAAGACCTATATTTTAATACAATAGGAAAAGATAGAATAAAGATATAAAGGAAAAATACAAGGCTTTAGAAACAAATCCAGATACATCAACAATGAAAATAAAGGAAATTAATGAAAATTCATGTTAAAAGAAGACAGGTTGTATAAAAGAAAAGTAAATCTAGCTACATGCTCTTTGCAGAAGTCCCATCAAAATTATTAGGGTATGGAGCAGTTAATGGTAAAGGATGAAAAAAATACACCACACAAATATTATCCAAAAAAAAAAAACCCCTCAGGTATGTATCAATACAAGACTAAAAGTTAAGACAAAAGTTATCATAGAGGATTATAGAAAGTTTCTACTTTACTAGAAAAATAATAATTCTAAATGTCTACATTCCTGATAGCTTCAAAATATAAAAAGAAAAACTTAATAAATGTAGAATAGATATACATATATTTAAGCGAATAAAAATATTTTTGGTAATTTTTTTGGTATGTGCCTGTAAAACTCAGATGACAATCATTATTTGTCAGAGGATACCATATACCACCTTGCTATTCTCATGTGGTTTACAGAGCAGCAATATTTGCATCATCTATAAGCTTGCTAGAACTATAGAATTTCAAGCTTGTTCCAGACCTACTCCATCAGATTTTTATGCACATGAATAGTTGAATGCAATTATCTGTCACATGGTATTTTAAAAAGGACTTTATTTTCCTTCCCCTGAGTAACTTTGCTTTTGTCACTCTATTTTTACCTATAAAATCTTATGTAAGACTTCTGGTTTTCAGTCTCACATGTAAAGAGCTTGGAAGCAATCACTCTATCCTAACAACAATTAAAATCTGAGCAAACTAAAACTCAACAATTCTTTTTAAACCAGAGAACCAAAATCATAGGACAAACCAGTGACCTTAAAACTGGAGGGACAGACAGACAGATTCATCAAATCACAACTTATCAGAGTAGAGACTCATGAGCAGAAACCTCTGGGAGAATGAGTAACATTATAGAAAAATTAAACTGCAATTGACGAACTGTTGGAGATTCAGTGTGGATAAAAACTGTTATCCAAAACATATAAAGAACTCTTACAACTGAACCATAATAAAATTAACAATCCTGCTATGCTCTGAATGTTTGTGCCTGCCCAAAATTCATATTTTGAAAAACTCATCACCAATGTGGTGGTATTAGGTGGTGAGGCGTTTAGGAGCTGATTAGATCACATGGGCATAGGCTACATGGCGGGGATTGGTGCCCTCAAGAAAGAGACCACAGAGACCTAGCTAGACTCTTCCACCATGAGAAAACACAGCAAAAAGCTGTGGGCCAGGAATTGGACCCTCACCAGACATCAAATCTGTTATAACCTTGATGAAGGTTCTTGTCGGACTTCCCAACCTCCAGAATTGTGATTTAAAAAAAAAAATTCTGTTGTTTATAAGCCACCCAGTTGATATTTTGTCATAGCAGCCCAAATGGACAAAGACAAACCTAATTTAAAAATGGACAAAAGATCTGAACAGACATCTCACTGAAGAATACATACAGAAGGCAAAGAAACACATGAAAAGATACTCAACATCATATGGCATTAGAGAATTGCAAATTAAAATAACAATACTATGCCACTATGTACCTATTAGAATGGCCAAAATCCAAAATACTGCCAACACCAAATGCTGATTAGGATACAGAGCAACAGCAATTCTCATTTATTTCTGGTGGGAATGCAAAACAATACTGCCACTTTGAAGACAGTTTGGCAGTTTCCTGCAGAACTAAACATACTCTTACCATATGATCCATTAATGGCACTTGTTGGTATTTACCCAAATGAGTTGAAAACTTATGTCTACACACAAACCCTATGCATGAAAGGTGACAGCTGTAATTCATAATCGCCAAAACTGGAAAGCAACCAAGATGTATTTCAGTAACTGAGTGGAAAAATAAATTTGGTATATCCAGACAATGGAATATCATTCACTGCTAAAAAACGAAATGAACCATCAAGCCAGGAAAAGACATGGAGAAACCTTGAATGTATATTGTTAGGTGATAGAAGTTAATCTGAAAGGGCTACATGCTATATGTTTCAACTATATGACATTCTAGAAAATGCAAAACTACGGAGACAGTGAAAAGACCCGTGGTTGTCAGGGGTTAAGGGGAAGTAGATGAACAGGCTACACACAGAGTATTTTTATTGAAGTGAAAATACGCTGATGAAATTATAATGGTGGATACCTGTCAAAACCCATAGATTTTTTTAAAACTCATAGATTTTGTAACACCAAAAGTGAAAAGCTAACGTAAACTATGGACATTGGGTGACAATGATTTGTCAGTGTAAGTGTACTGCCTGCAGCATATGTGCCACTCTGGCGCGGAGTGTTGATGGTGAAAGAGGTGAAAGTCTATTAAAAACTGTTTTGTTTAAGATTTAAATTTTATCTTTTTAACGTATGTATAAATAAGTCAGTATGCATCAATGTTAGTTGTTCAAATAAGAAAACTAGGAAATAGGAAAATACAATAAAAGAGCCATGAAGATATTGGTTTTGGTATCTGAGCCAAAATAAATGCTTTAATAATAATGCCAATGCTAACTTATATAAATATCATGTTCATAGTTTATAAAGGTGATCTCACTTACTTTACCTTATTTCAATAACACCATCTTTGAGGTACATAGATAATCGCATGTTTATTTATTTCAAGGTAAAGAAGATGAGGCTCTGTGCCTTGCCGAAAGTGCAAAAATAATAAATTTAAAAATCTTCATGATATGCTCATTATTTCTCTACCATTCAAGATAGCAGACAGAAGACAAGTTCAAAAAGTATGGGATTGCAACTATTACCACAGCACTTTTGACAGTAAAGAATTTGTACAAAATAATCAATTATTTTAAAAATCTTATTTACTAGTGAGAGTATTTAGTTACGAACTGTAATCTGTGATGCAAAATGATTATGTGGATGTTCTTGGTAAGAAAAGAATAATCATGTTATAAAATCAGGCCTGAATTTAATTTTGAAGCCATATAGTGGACGTTAAATGGTAGCACAAAGAACATTCAACTGGGAGGAAGGAGCTTACAAATTCACAGCCTGATTCATTAATTCGCTTCCTGGAATTCATCACATGCCTCAGTTTCTCCTTTCTAGGATGACAAGATAGAGAGTAAATGATCTCAAGGTTTCCTTCCAGCTCTAAAATTCTCTATTCTGCAGACATATGGCACTATATTTTAAAGTACATATGCCTCCTGTGAAGCGAAATAAAGTGAATATGTGCATGGAAATGGTATGATGATTAAATTTACTCAGAGCTAAAAGTCAGAGCGTATTAGCCTGACATACGAAAAACTCGCCTAATGAATCAAACTTGAAGGCTCTGTCAGTGTGTAGTTGTTTGACAGAGAACAAGGACTGTGAAATTGCTGATTTTATCCTAGTGATTCTTGTATGGGTCACACACAGAAAAAAAAAGGGGGAGAGGTCAGTGAGTTTCTCATTAATACATATCAGCTTGTAAAAGAAGAAAAAAAGAAGTTTCTTTTGACATCGCAATGAACTATAAGAGTCTTAATGAACATTACTGCTAAAGCACCCAAGCAAATTAGCATTTCCCCATACGCCTTAGCTTGAAAGAAATTGAATTTGGTCTAAATGAATTACAGAAGTGGACCTAAGAGACATCTGATCATTCCTACCTCTCAATTATTTTTCCTTTGGTCAGGTTTTCTTGGAAATAATTATTCATTTTGAAAAGCGGATATTCTGGGTGGATCTATCTCTATGCCGTATTTATATGGCTGAAGGAACTGTGGACTGTGGATGCTATGTGTGATGCCTGCTATGAAAAACAAGGAGAAAAAAACTCTTTGAGTTCATGGGGAGGGGATAATTTCAGAATTAGAGTTATCCTGAAGGTACCACTACTACGAATGTTGTGATTCTTTCAGGTATGATGACAATGGTTTTAGTGACCACAGAATCTAGGAGTCAGTGGAAAAGTAAAGGGACGTGTGAAAGTTGTCCCAAGATGATACACTGCAAGGCAATGCCAGGTGAGTAACAGTGATCAGACTAAAATTAAGATACAAGTGAAATAATATATGTAAATATATAAATGATATAGTAATAATTCACAGCATGATACTTAGGCAAAACGAATGTCCATGCTCATGGTTATGGTGAACATTTGGCAATGCTCCACAGACCTTGCCAGTCAAATGAGTGAACATATATGCAAAAGCAGATGGCATAAACCAACATTTCTCAATTGTGGCGCTACTGACATTTTGGGCCAGATAAATTTACTGTACAATGTAGGATGTTTACCAGCATCCTTGACCTCTGTTCATTAGATGACAGCAATACTACCACCCTTACGTTGTAAAAACTAAAAATATCTCCAGACATTACCAAATATCCCGAGAAAGGCAAAATCGCCTCCAGGTAAGAACCACTGGCATAAACAAACATTCCAGAAAAGTGGGGTATTCACCCTAAGAGGAAGCTTCTTTCATTTTATGTGTCAATTAGCCAATGAGATATGGCTATTCTCGTACTGGTGATGTCTCTAATACTAGTGACTAAGAAAGAGTATCTTGGATAAATTTTCTATCCCAATCTCTTTCTCTACTTCCGCTTTAATAATTTTTAGATTTTCTCTTTTGAGGGTACTTTCTAGATCTTGTAGGCACGCTTCATTCTTTTTTCTCTTCTGACTCTGTATTTTCAAATAACCTGTCCTCATGCTCGCTAATTCTAAGAAAGAGTGGAATGTACTGGTGTATTTGTTCCTGATGTTGCTTGTCCTGAGCCCCAATATTATAAATTAGAGTGGTGCTTTTATTTATTTTGAGTTTGCCTTTCTTTTGACACCACCCATAAACATGCACAGTGGAAAGCCTTAGAATTTCAGACCAGTAACTCTCACTTGCATACCTGACGGAAGGGTGCAATATATAATGTAGAGTGGTTCATTGCACACTTAAGGAAGCATAACCTTAAGGAGGGGGGATGAGGGGCCTGCCACATTGTTACTCTGAGAATAAATAGTATAAATCCTTCCAGAGGAGAGTTCTCTAACAGGGTAAATAAGTGTATAGTCAAGAAAAAAGCGGGATAACTGTCAGTTATTGAGTTTGGTGAGCCTTTGGCAATGTATTAAACTCTCTTATTTCTTTAACATACATGATTTCCCTCTATTCTAGAATTGAATGTTCAAGGACACAGATTTTCATGGACACATACTTAAGTCAGATAAAGAAAACAAACAGAAGGGGTAGCTTATCAATGTTAAGGATGGAGAATTGTTTGCAGTAGGGTACCTGGGAATAGGGGCTGTGTCTAGACTTGTTTCCATTTTGATAAAGTAATTCAGCTTCTCACATAATAATTGATCTTAAAGAGGGTGTGTAAAATGGAATATGCATTTTGCAGATGACAGTAAGCCCTTCTGTGTTGTGACAAACTCATGAAGATGAACTGTGGAAAGAACTCACAAGGATATAAGAGAGAGCTCAGAACCAGCACATAAGCCTTTGTTACAGCAGTAGTTGAGAGGTATATTTAAGGGAAAATCTAAATAACTCTTATGAGATAATGCTAAGCTATCTGTTTTAACTCTAGAGAAGAGCTAAAGCAATTTTTAAAATTTGAAATGATTAGACCAATGATTTCCAAAGACAGAAAACATCAAGAAGGCTATTTTAAGTAGAAAAAATTAGATAATAACAATACTGAAACAACAAAGACAACATTCTTCTAACCTCCAACAGAATTATGGTAAATCTAAACCTGTGAGGTTTTATTCTTATATAATAACTGTCTCACAAAAGAGACATAATGAAAGTTACAATGTTTTTGCATCAAGCAATAAATGCAATCAAGAAATTTAAGAGTACTTATGTAAGAATAGACTACAAGTAAGAATTCTTTCCACTTGTATAAAAGGATATATTGGTAATTTACAAAGTCATAGAAAATGTGATTAAAATGGATATGGGACTTTCTCAATAAAGCCTAGAGTAAACAAACTTTCAGATATTATAGCTTGGAAGACGTAACATAGGAAAACAAAATCACATCTTGTATTATACCTAAGATATCATATAACCTGGAAAATGCCCCAATATAATATACATCAACCATTCATTCTTTCTTTTATCCATTTATTGAACCATTAATATAAGTTAATTATATTTGGAATGGCCATGAACATATTGAGTATGTAATTGGTATTTTTAAAAAATGTGTTCAGACACAAAACAAATAGTTTTTAAATATGTTCACACAATACGAATTTTAAAGAGCTACAATCTTTAAACTTTAAAATACGAGCTGCCAATATAAGCAGAACTTTGAGTATTTTAAAATCACTCTTTGTTTTCAGGACATAAATATCTTGTCAACAGACAGCCGGGAAGCTGCAGGCAGGGACTAGGTCATTGTCAAGAAGGCTCTGCTATGCCTGTAGGGGTTGCCATGGGCACAGTTTATAAGGCCAACCCAGAAAAGTAATATTAGTGAACAATAAATCTTTGTCTGAAGGATCTGTTTGGAAGGAGAGAAGACAGAAAATAGGGCACTGAGTCAAAGGTCGGACGAACAGGTAAACTGAAGCTTCAAAATGAACTGGAAGTGACAGGTTGCCAGAGAGATGGAACCACATGGCACAGAGCACAGACGCAGTGAGATAGGAGGCAGACCGGAGCCCATTTAGGCTGACTTGCAAATGCGCCATATTGAACAGGACACGATGTGGCAGCTCCCAGCCCTCACACTGACGAAGTTAATTTTAAGTTAATTGCAGCTATTTGCCCCCGTTTTACTATTCAATTTCATTGGAATTTGCTAGGATTTTTATTCTAACATTAATGTTCTCAAGTTTCTCATATATATATTCATATATATATACACATACATATATGGAACTAATTGGCTTGGATTTTTTATTTTATTTGTTTGATTTGATTTGGTTTTTAAAATCCTGCTCAAGACTGAGTGGGCCCCATCTTTTTAAAAATCTCAGATCTTTCTTCCCTTTCAGAAGCATAGTCTCTGTTATGTCTTTAAATATTGTTTACTCCTCATTACTCTTTCGAAACTCCATTTAGAAGAATTTTTTGGAACTTCTGTATCTTACCTATTCTCCAAGTCCTTTGCCTACCCTTTCAATGTTTCTCTCCCCCTTTACTTCTCAACTTGGTAAGTCATTCTACTCCACATCCATTTCTTACTTTGGCCTATGTATTTCAACAATTTTTTATTTTTTATAGTTCTAGTAGGTTCCTCTCTATATTCCTCTTGTTGTCCTATTGAATAAAATACTGCATCACTTTAAAGACATTATTTTTAATTTTTAAAAAATCTTTGTTTTCATATGTGTAACAGGCATTTGTTCTCTCTCCTTTATGGCACTGACTTTTGATAAGTATTGAGATGAAATTAATTGTGTATTTATCTTACCAGTTCAGATTTCCTATTAGACTGTCCTTTTTTTCTTTCTTTTTCTTTTTTTTTTTTTTTTTTTTTTTTTTTTTTAAAAATTATTTACAGTTAACCCAAGTTAGATTTGTAAAAGCTAACCCAAAGAAAAAGAAAAAAAAAAAACAATTGGAAAAAAAAAACAACCACCCAAACCAAAA
>CAUYRT010103326.1:0-15236 GCA_963574885.1 Lepilemur ruficaudatus
ATTTAAAAATCTACTCTGTCAAAGTAGTCCTTAGAGTACATACATAGTGCTCTAACTGTATCTACGTACAACCAACCCTCCATTTTGAGTGTATAATTAAATGATTTTCAGTGAATTTACCAAGGTGTACAGTTAATCACATGAATCAATTTTTGAGGAATTCCTTTCCCCTATTGAGCCCTCTAATTCCGCTCCCCGACTACTTTTCAAGCATATCCCACCCCTCCACAGTGAAGGAAGTTTCTTTATATTCCTAGTCTGCTAGGAATTTTTTTTTAAATTCATAAATATATATTAAAATTTTCAAGTATTTTTCTGTAAATATTGAGATAACCATAATTTATCTCCATAATCCTTTTAGTGTGATGAAGTATACTGATTTTATTTCCTAATGTTAAATCCACTTTACTTTTTTGACCTAAACCAAAACTGGTCATGATATATTAACCTTGGTGTGGTTTGCTAATATAATGTTTCAGATTTTTGCTTCTTTGTTCATGAGTCAGACTTACCTGTAATTTTTTTTCTCATAATGTCTTTCTCAGACTTTGTTATCAAGGGTATACTGGCTTCATAAAATAAAGATGGGAAGTTTGCCACCTTTTCTGTTCTCTGAAAGTGTTTGTATAAAAATGGCATTACTCCTTCCTGAATGTTTGCTGAAATTCACTGGTAACCTCTTTTGGCCTGGAGTTTTCTTTGGGTGAAGATATTTTCTACAGAGTTTATTTAATTAACAGGTTTAGTATTATTTATATTTCTTATTCCTTCTATTACCTTCAGTAATTGCATTTTTTTTGTAAGTTGGACTTTTTTGCTAATTTGTTCACGTAGATTTCCAAGTTCATTTTTTAAAGTTGTTTATAATTGTAGTGACCATATACTTTATCATCCTGATGGGACACTTTTGAGAGCAAGAGTGGTACTACAAATACTTAAAATTGTATTATTTTTGAAGTGTTTATTTATTGACTGAAAATTGATTTTATTATTTTGGGGTTCTTATAAAAAGGTTTTATTGAAAGTTTGTTTTCAAAAATAAAATCCATTCTGTAAAATATAAATAGCATATCTATTTTCATTAACACAAAAAACGTTTTTATATTGAATACGTATGCGTAAAATAACTTAAAAATTTATTTGTAGTAGTCATATCATTTGATTAGTTTATTAGCTGTACTTGTCCCTGATATTACTATACTATTGATATTTTTCTGAAAATACATTTTTCCAGTACTATCTTATTTTTAATTTTTTCATATAATTGCCTGCAGTCTTCCTCAGAGATGAAATTTATCTTTCTAAATTTGAAATTTATGACACTTTCAATGAACTTTTCTTGGTAGATTAAAATATATTTTTTTATTTCCATTTTTTAAATTTAAATTTAAATTTTTCTTTTTTTTTTTTCTTTTTTTTTATTTCAGCATATTATGAGGGTACAAATGTTAAGGTTACATATATTGCCCTTGCCTCCCTTCCCCCCTCGAGTCAGAACTTCAAGCATGACCATCCCCCAGATGGTGCACATCGCACTCATTATGTATGTATATATCCATCCCCTCCTCCCCCCTCCCATCTGTCCCACACCCGATAAGTGTGGTTCCTATGTGTCCACTTAGGTGTTTATCAGTGAAACCAATTTGCTGGTGAGTACATGTGGTCAGGATGGCCGAGTGGTCTAAGGCACCAGACTCAGGATTAAAATATTTTTAATTGAGAGCATACTCTTTCTACAGGTCATTGAGTTGCCTCAAAAGCTCAGAGTAAGTTACTAGAATAATTTTTTTTTTATTTTTTCATAATGAAATGTATAAATATTACAGTCCAAATATTTTCCCAGGTTCTGTATTTTTGCTTCAATTAAGACTAAATTTCTTTGAAAAAATATTTTTGCAAGGCAAAATTCATCAAACAAGTTGTTTATGGCTATGATTCTTTTGAGCATTCACTAAATTTATATCCTACAAAATTATAGGCCTTTTAAATTTCATTTTACTCCAGTACAGAATATAAATTTATCCAATTAAAAATAGAAGCATCATCAAAAGATTCTTATGACAAGTGAAAATATCACAAATCTCAATTATAATGTTTTTAAAGTTAAGTCTTGTATACCATTTGGGTTCTTATAGCATATTTCTTCAGTTCTTCCTTGTTTTTTAAGGAATAAAATTTGTATTTCTTTTTATTTGACGGTCTTATAAACTCATTGCAGTTAGTAACTCTAAGAGCTAAAGTTTTATGTTGTTCCATTTCTTAAATATTTTCATTAAAGTTTTCCAACTGATTTTGAGAAAAATAAACCCAAATTTTGGAGATCTCATTTACAAAGAACTTCAGAGCATTGTAAGACATTGAGGTTGGCTTACACAGGAGTTCTTCAAGGTCCACACATTTCTAAAATCTGATTAATGGAGAGTAGCAAAGGCAATAAATGGGCCCTGCCATGTTGGTACTTTTTTTTAATCATCCATAAATATGACTTTCAAAAAAGTCATATAGTTCTTTGTCAAAATTACATATGTCTGTATGTACCACCAACTAGATCTTTTATTTCTTTTTTTTAAATTTCAGAATATTATGGGGATACACACATTTTGGTTATATAATTTGCTTTTGTACAGTTTGAGTCAAAGTTATAAGTGTGCTCTACACCCAGATAGTGTGCATTGTACCCATTAGGTGTGAATTTTCCCATCCCCCTCCCCCTCCCATCTACTTGATTTCCATTGAGTTTTGCTTCCATACATGCACATAAGTGTTGATTAGTTCCAATGTAGTATTGAGTACATGTGGTATTTGTTTTTCCATTCTTGCAATACTTCACTTACAAGAATGGTCTCCAGGTCCATCCAAGTTGTTACAAAAGATGCTAGATCACCATTATTTAAGGCTGAGTAGTACTCCATGGTATACATACACCACATTTTATTAATCCACTCATGTATTGATGGACACTTGGGTTGTTTCCACATCTTTGTGATTGTGAATTGTGCTGCTATAAACATTTGAGTGCAAGTGTCTTTTTTATAAATGTCTTTTTTCCTTTGGGGTAAACACCTAGTAGTGAGATTGCTGGATCAAATGGTAGGTCTGCTTTGAGTTCTTTGAGGTATCTCCATAGTACTTTCCATAGAGGTTGTACTAGTTGAAGTCCCACTAACAGTGTATAAATGTCCCTTTCTCTCTACATCCATGTCAGCATCTGTTGTTTTGGGACTTTTTGATAAAAGCCATTCTCACTGGAGTTAAGTGATATATCATTGCAGTTTTACTTTGCATTTACCTGATAATTAGAGACACTGAGCATGTTTTCATGTGTTTGTTGGCCATTAGTCTATCTTCATTTGAAAAGTTTCTGTTCGTGTCTTTTGCCCACTTTTTAATGGGATTGTTTGACTTTTTTCTTGTTGATTTGCTTTAGTTCTTTGTAGATTGTGGTTATCAGCCCTATATCAGATGTATAGCTGCAAATATTTTCTCTGATGCTGTAGATTGTCTATTCCCTCTACCGATTATGTCCTTGGCTGTGCAGAAGCTTTTTAAATGGGCTTCATCCCAGAGATGCAAGGATAGTTCAACACGTGCAAATCTATAAATGTAATACACCACATAAATAGAAGCAAAAACAAAACTGTAGAATGGATAAGTCAAACATACTTCTTGCCTGGAATAGTGCATTCATTTTAAGATTACAAAGAAAGCTCTTCATGTCAAAAAATATAATATCACATGGAGATAAAAGAAGTATTGTTACTGAGGGCAGAAGTCAATAAATGATGCCCTAGAGCTGAAAGGTGTGAATTTACAGGAGGAGGGAAGAAGAAGAGATGGAGGGAGAAAAATACAGAGGAAAAAAATCAGAGAGAGAAAAGAAAAATTGAGTAGAGCAAGGGAATCTAATCCAGTCTATGCCAATGGAAGAAGATGTCCAGGGATTTAAATATTTACTCCCTTTGTAGGAAATTAGTGATATTTAAATTAGGTTTTCCCACTTACATGATGAAGGGAAAATCCTAGGATTAAATGAATTTTGTTTGTTTGTTTGTGTTGGGGATATGCCACCATATAATTCCTGCTAATATAAGTATTAACCTTTATTTTGTGTATTCTTTTGAAAATAATACTTTTCAATGCTTAGCCGATTGTTCTGTAGGCATAATTAGAGCTGGATTTTGCACAGTGCAGAATAATTGGTGAACTGGTGTCTTCCTCTTTATGTCAAAACTTAAAACAAGAAAAGAAAGAAGATTAAAAATGTAAGAGAAGCCCAGAGCTAAATGTTAACTGGGGTCACCAGCTAATAAGCTTGGTTAAGAAATGAGTAGATATTTCTTCACTTTTTCTAGCCTCATTATGCATTTATTAAAATGACAGAAGTCTCCATGTTCATTGCCCTTCTTTTCTATGCTGACACATATCTTGATGATGCAATAGCAATACAATAAATCAGCCATAGAATTCTGCTAAAGATCACAGTGGCATAGGCTGGTGGACTATTTCCAGAAATTTGCAAAATAAAAGAAATGGAGAAACTAGGCAAAAATCATGAAAGCCATAATTCTCAGGCTGATCAGAGGCTACAGGTCAAGCTGACACCATCATGGCCTAACCCTGTTTCACTCTGGTTCTAGTGTTCAAGAAGCACCGCTTATTTAGTTCCTCATTTCATTTGCTCCAAGCTACTCACCCTACCGAAACTGGATGACGTTAAAACTGTTGGGTTTCTCTTGGAGACCTCAGAAAACTATGCCCCACAGCTTTTCATCAGTGTCTCAAATGCGTCTGCCAACAGTGAAGATCTCTCAGGGAGAAACATGTCATCAAAAATTGCAAGTTCTCAGTCACACCTTTTGATGAAAGAAAAAAAAGTTTCTCTCTCCCCACCCAACCTCAGCCTCTCCTCTTCCAGGGACCTCTTTAAATAAAACAAACAAGTTCTAAAACCTCTCCAGGGTCCCTCTTACCCTTGTCAAGACTGTGTTGCCCACTTCTGGCAACACAGATCTGGTCTTTTTCCCAGTAACCTGGTGGTCTTGGCAAAACCTTACGCAGGTTCCCATGCTACACATCCAGAGATTGTGGGGTTTGGTGGTTACAGGGAGCGAGCCAGAGAATCTTGTGTTTTAGTCTCTGCCGAGCAACTCAACCCTCTGACCTTGCAGATGATTCATTTGGATACCATTGACTGAAAAGAAGAATTTGGGGCAAATATAGGAACCTCTGAAATCCAGATGCTGTCTGTGAGCTGTGTTTTCCCAAATCAAATAAATAAGCACAAAATGCAGTCATCCAGGCCCCATGGAAAAATATTATGTGCCCCAGATACTTTTGTGGCTGGTGGGTGGCTAAATTAGGTTCTTGTTTTGTCTAAAGGCATTTGAGTATATATAAAAAATTATATAGCAAAAATCTGGTGTCTTGAATCTCTCCAATTTTGAAAACTATTAGTCTTAAAAATCTGTCAGTGACAAAGCATAAACATAAATTAAAATCCAATTTACCAATAAAACACATTGCTTGCATATTGCAGAAAAGCTGAACACATCAAGTCAAAACATTTAAATATCCTAGACCATTACTCACAGTTACATTGTTCTGAAATCCCATCATAATTATCATTAACTGTGGCAATGAAGACTTGAAGACCCACAGGTTTCTCAGAACAAAGATACATATAGTTTGAAATTTCTTGTATGACATTCAATCTTGCTAAGAGAAAAAATGTTTCACTAAGATCAAATTCCATCCAGGGGGTAGCTGATATTTAGATGCTTTTTCTAGGTATGCTTTCTTTTAGAACACATGTTGGGTTTGGGCGTTTACTTCCTTCCAACTGGGAACGTCTAGAATAGACGGTCTGGAAATCCTCAAAGAAAGCCAGACTTGGTCATCCTAGCCTTTTTAAATTCCTTCTCCTTCCCTTGTTATCCATTCACCCAAACCCTGAAGGAATGCAATAGTCCTCTCTATCTAGCACCTTGTACTTTTCCACATGTGGGAAGAAAACTTCTGGGTCAGCCACACTGTGCCCTCTTCCTCCTCCTCCATCCTAGCCTCCTCTTTATTGTCTGAGGCACTCCTTGTTTAAAGATCTTTTTTGCTGTTCGTTGGATGCTAGGTAGGGTGCTCCCTACTCTTCCTTCAGCTGTCTAGGGTCTTCTCTGAAGGCCTTTGATTTCCTAGCCAATCAGCATGCTACCAGCTTAGCAATTATATTAATGGGAGACGGTTTGATGTAGAAGTAAAGCAATTAAAAGGGATTAGGAGGTAGAAACATGGAATGATAATCTTGGGCCCCCACTAAACTTTTAGAGGTTACTTTCCTTCTCTAGGCCCTACTTTTCTCATTGGTAGAATGATGGGACTGGATAAGATGCTCACAGTCTTTTCTTAGTCTACCATTTAGTAATTTACTGATTTTTCCCTTTTCGCATAATTACGTACATTGTAAGAATGGCTTTCTGGAAATTCTTCCCTTAGAATTCTATCTCTTCTAGACTTAAATTCTCTGTGGTGAGAATTTCAGGCTAGGCAGGCACTAACAGTAATCCATAGCAGATTTCTGGGTTGGTACGGCCATTTAAACTTCCATAAACCATGTAATAAAATAATAAATTAACATTTATTAAGCATTTGCTATATGTAAAAATCATCCTGGGATTTTGATGTAGGTTAACTAATTTCATCTTTACTGCAACAGATAAATATGATTATCACCGTTTTACAGATCAGAGACATGGCATAGGGAGATTGCATGCATTGGCCCAGGGGACACAGCAGGTAAATGGCAGAGCTGAGATGTGAACCCAGGCAATCTGGTGAGGAAGCCATATTCTTTAAAAATGCTCTCCTTAGGAGATTGTCACAAAGAGTTCGTGCTTTTTGATGGCTTCGCCTGCGTAGTTTAACGAATCTCATAGAATCAGCTTTTCATCCATAAACTCCACAACATCACCATTGGTCCTCAAATCTCACTATAAGCTGTGGTGTCCTTGATCACTTTAATTAAAACAAGCAAACCTTCCATCCAGTTTTCTCCCATCCTTTGTGCATGACTGACATCTTAGCCATGAAAATCTACTTACTGTTCAAGGTCAAAAGCCCCAGGTCCTAAATTTAAAGTCTTGTCTTGTATGCTTTCCGAAACTTATAACACCTTTCTCTGGTGTATCTGCCAGGCTGAAACTCTACCTGCTTCGTGGCTTTTTTTTTCCTGATTAAAGCAGGTAGCTCTCCTATTTAGTAATTTAACAGTTATAAAGTAGTTACCATGAACTTGGTATCATCTAAGATATAGGATAACCATGTTAAGTAGGATATACAGTCCTTGAGCTCTTTGAATTTAATTTCAAGACAGGGAAAATATCCAAGAAGTGATTACAACACACAATGACAACTCCCTGTGTGTCAGGGATATAAAAAAATTAAACTACATCAACTCTTCAGGTTAAAATATATTTTTCAAGAAAGCCAGTGTAAAAAATGATTTTTCCCAAACCAATCTTCTGTGTTCCTATAATTTTGCATTCTTTTATAGAATGAGTAATCTTAAATCTAGGGACATAGGGTACATACCCTTGTGTACACCTCTGTGCACACATGCACCACTGCTAAGGAACAATAATTGCTATTACTCATGTCTTGATAAAATGGCACTTCCTTCTCCTGTCTTGTATGTTCTCCTTCACCACGTTGCCTCAATTGACATCTTTGCTGCACCTGCATTGCATGTACCACAGGCAAGATGTACACTGAATAATTCAGCCTGTAACTTCTGTAAACTTCCATAAATTTCCTACTTCAGATATGTTTTAGGTTGAAAATGGTGTCAAATTGCATTATAAATTTTTCTGGAATTATAGGATATTAGGAACAAGAGAAGTGTTGGATGCAGCTCTAGAAAAACCCTTTAGTTTTTCTGAAATTGGCTCCAGCTTCATGAATCCGGATGGCAATGGCTCACCACGTCTTATTGTATATTAACAATTGATTCATACAAGCTCATTTTTAAGACCTTCCAAGCATGTCTCCTATCTAAGTGCTGTTCCATTTAGTGCCTCTGGCATTCCTTTCTTCTCATGCTTTTATCAGACTAATTAAATTTATTCTCCTAGTCTTGGCTTAGATGTGTGTTTTCCCCAGGATGCTTTTTCTAACTCGTAGTCTGCCTTAGGTGCATCTCCTCTATGTCTCTCCCGATGGACTGTGAGTCCCACTGACTGCCAATGCCACCAGGGACGGGTGTGATGCCAACCTTCAGCCCAGTGCTGGCTCAGAGCCAGTGCTCATATTTAAGCATAAAGGGATGAATGAAGTATGTGTTCCTTTTGAGTTATCTTTGAAGAAAAGGAAGGGGATTCCTAGACAGGGTCTGGATGGAAGACAGTGTGTCCTAAAGAGCACCACCTTTTAAACATAGGGTAGATTCACCCAAAAAAAACGCAACCTTTCAAGAAAAACAAACATAAATGTTTAGCAACTGTAGGGGAGAAAAAGTAATATATTATCCTCACTCACTGCAAGATTTATGGCTGATACCTCTATAACAAAAGACAGATTAACAAAAGAAAGCATAACAGATTTATTTAAACAAAGTTTTACATGACACTGTAGCTTTGTAAATGAAGACCCAAGGATCCAGAGAAAACTGTGTGTTTTTATGCTTAGGTTTGAAGAAGAATGGACAACATGGAGAAGTGCAATTGAATAGAAAGGGATATGATTTAATGGTAATAAACTGAGGGAAACACAGCAAGACCTGTTTGTTCAGATTCTTCTTGGCTTCTCTGTATAACATCCCTTCCTTTGGGGTACAGGACAGGACACCTGTCACATGAGGGTTTTCCAAAGAGAAGTGGTCAGAGAAGGTCAGAGAGACCTTTCTGCTTCTGCAGTTTTCTCAGTTTCCTCCAGCTTAAAATATTCCATATGCCAAGATGCCATATTTTGGTGTCTTGTCAATTTCGAGCATTGTAGTTATTTTCTCCCTCTTAGATTAAAGCAGTTCCGGGGACTGGAAGCTGGGAGGGGTTGCTTTTCTCTGCTTTATCATTTTACTTGTCCATGTTTGATAATCCACCTCCTTTGATGGAATGTGAGCTGCTAAGAGCATCCTATCCAGGGCCTGGTACACAGCAGGGAGAGAGGATGGATGCTTGAACAAATGAATGGCAAAAATAAATGGTTGAAGAATTCATTTAGCAATTAATTTAAAGAAAGCATTTCACTTCTTTTCCAACCAGTTTTTCAGTTAAGGATCCTGGCATCCTGGAGAACTGCTGTGAAAGCTTTTAGATTAATAATAATAAAAAAATTCTGCCTGTAAGTTTATGATATAGAAGAAGGATGCTTATACACAGAGATCAAATATCACTTAATATCAACAAATAGTGATGGACTATCTTACTCTCTTGGATCTCTCACCTCTGGAAAATGGTTCTGTTTACTGAGCAGAGGATGACCGGAACGTAACGGTTTCAGCACAGGACCACCTAGTGAAAAAACAATTCGAGTTTAGGTGCTTATTTAGCTGCTGTGAAGTTTAATAATAAAGCAGGTATAGAAGATTTCTCTTGATGTGATTATTTAATTGCATGAAACTTAATTAAAAAGCACATATAGAAGGTTTTTTGCCTGTTTGAAGTTTTAGTTAAGATCATTTTTTATCCTTCTAAATCATTGGGAAATGTTTCCTTCCATTTCTGGAAGCTCATACTATCTATGATGGGATGAGATGGGAAATCACAAGCAGAAGTATCAATTCCAGTCATGTCCTAGGACTGAAAACAAGTCCATGCGCTTGTACCCTTAGGCTTTTTCTTTATTTCACAATTAAAGGGGAAGACTGCATTTATTTCCTTCCTACTAATTTTGTTTCACTCTCAAATGCCAGTAGGAGAAGAGAAAATAAATAAAAACCTTACACTTCAGTATAGGCTCCACGATTCAACAGCTGTGTGTCCTTAGGCACGCCACTTCTGTGAGGCCTCAGTTTCCTCGTTTGTTACATGAGACAAGCAAGGTGGCTCTGCTGGTGCAGGCTCAGATGGCCTCCAAGGTCCCTTTGAGTATCATCAGTGTCTAATTTGAGGGAGACACATACAGAGCAGTCAGGTGAAAAATCTCACCTTCCAGGACACAGAATTCCAGGGCTTTGTGGGGCAGGTGGCCCAGAGGTTAGAACTTGGGCTTTAGAGCCAGATACACCTGGGTTTGAATCCTTGAATTAGAACTTACTAGGCTAGCTGTCATTAGGGAAGTTATGCACTTTAATTATGTCATTGCTTTCATAAAAGGAAAATACGATTTTTACCTCATGAAGGTGTCATGAGAATTAGAAGAAAAAAAATGTCCCAGTTCTCAATAAACCTTTGTCTATACCCCACCCCTGCCCTGCCTCACACACACACACAGACACACGTGCAAACACACCCCTCAGCCAATACACAGCAACTCAGATGGGCGTGTGGCAGGGCCAGAGAGACGCTTCACAGCAAACTCACAGGTCTCTTGTGCCATGGAGCACCAGAGAACACCCGCGACCAGGACAATGTGTTCCCATTGACTGCGGCAAATCAAAGGTAGGCTTCCCGAAGCAGAATTAGATGAAAACAGTCTCAGACAAAGGAACTTTGGTTGGAAATACCCATTTCAAGGCATTTGCAATGCCAGCCGTGGCTGGCAAGACTCCCTTTTCCAAGAGGGGAACTCCCTCCGTGATGGCTTAGGGCAAAAGTCCAGACTTCACCCTGTCTCTTTCCAGAAAACAAGAATCTCTCAGTTTGTGTTTACGAGAAGATTGTCGGTTTCACTCCAGCTGGAGGTGAAAAGAATGTCACCCTCTTCTCAGCCGAGTGGAGCCCACAGAATTTGCTGAGGGTGTGGAGGGGGTGTTTTTCTCAGTGTGTGTATATGAGTGTGTTTGTATTTGGGGGTGTGAGGCAGGAGACGTATTGGAATAACGGCCTCAGAGCTGGGCTTGCTTTACGTACTTGTACACTGTGTGTGTTGTGTACAAGGGATTGGAAGATGAGCCAGAAATAATTCCCTCTGGAGACACAGCAGGGACGTTCCTACTGGCTGGGCCAGGGGGTGGCTCCCCCTTCTTCTGTCCCGGAGGAACTGCTGTTGACAGATTGCCGGTGTCCTTTTAGTTCAGACGCCGTGTTGAGAATGTGTAGGGAGCACTGGGGAGGGGAAAAGAAGGCCAGCTTCAGTGTGAGGAGGGCCACATGCAGCCTTTGCCCCCAGCCCGGGACCGTCGTGCTGGGGTGGCACGGGGGGGTGGGGCATTGGTGTAATCTCAGGTTCTGACTGAGGCCACAACAGCAGACCTCTTGTGTGTGACACTGGGTTAGGGCCCATATCTGTTAGTTCTGACCAATTTCTGGTACTTTTATCCCACTAAGAATATGGCTCAGCAACTCTTTTATAGACAGTGGAGCTGAGGAGACATAATAGGGCTTATCCTGATACACCCGTTCATAGCTTCCATTCCTAACTCTCGGAAAAGTGGACCACAGAAGAAATCATGGAGAGAGTAAGTCAAAGTGATGACTTGGGCACTCTCTGGGAGACTCCCTGGACCTGGTTGAAATATGGGATTCTGAGACGAGTGGTGTGGACCTCGTGGTCTACATTCAGCTCTGTCTGCTGTCTTCCAAGGTTGTGGGGATGGAGGACCATCTGTGTTCCCCACTCCTCCACCTCCCAACCCACTGGATCTCTGCTTGGTCTTGCTGGGAAAAACTGAACCTAAAAAGCAAACAAACCTCCTTACTGTCATCTTTATAACCATGTAGTGAGAATAGCATTTGGGGAGAAGAGGCAACAACAACAACAATAATAATGATAACACCCCTCAGATGAGGGGGGCTCTTGCTTCTTGTTTCCACGCTACTATACTCTGGTTTGGCTGGCCTCCTTGGCTTGGCAAGCTTGATCCACTTCATCTCCCACTTTTCCTGTTGGCTGAGCTCCCATTCTCCTCTTGGCTCCTGTAGCTTGATTCCTGGCTGGCTATGCTAATCCCACATAATATTTTACGCAAATTTATATGAACCCCATTACAAAGCTTAGCAAGGAGGCACTGTTTCTTTTCCTTGATAGAATTAATCATTTGTAACTTGGCTCTGAGTAGCCAGTCCAACTTGTGGATCCTTAGTTTTTGATCATGAGAAACATTCCCAGCCCTACCTCAAAAGAAAAAAGATTTCCCATTCCTCTGTCCTGCCCTGGTCCCCCAAAGTGCTGTCTACTTTGGAAATTCCCACCAGTCTCATTTAGAACCACACTCACAAGTTGCCTGGGAATTTCTCCCAGAAAGCTTCTGTCTACCCCAACCCTTGGGGTTTGACTTCCCACAGAGCCCTGGGTGGTTCAGATTGTTGTCTGTATCAACAGCACGATAAACTTACTGTGGCTGCCCAGGCTTCTCCAAAGAGTTGTGGGAACCATTTGTGAATTACTTCTTTGATTTTTCTTAAATGAAATTCTGTGTCTACTCATGTTAAACAGCTATTCCCAGAGTATAGTTTCTTTTGTGGCATTGTTACATTAAAGAGGAAGACATGCCCCCAGTTCTAAGGAAAATCAATGAGGGCACCAAGCTCTGGGTTGTCCACTAGGATAATTGAAGGTCAGCCAAACAGCACCTCTGTCTGCTCCTGATGCCTCATTCATAAGGACGGCATTGTCCACTGTAACTTTTTACTACTAAAGAGAAAAATCTAAGCACTAGGATATATGTTTTTGTACATATACACAGCCATACTTAGACTGCTTTAGGAAAACAGAATAGAATTTCTTTGCTCTTGTTTTCTTTAAGCAAAGACTAATAGTAGATTGTAGTGTCTAGCACCTCAAACTTTTCAACAAGTCACAAGGAATGGAAAAGTGTGTTTGTGGATCAAGTCACTTTTCTCAGGCAGCATGAGTAGTGGTGAGATTTTTTTTTTCCTATCTGGTACTAGTGAGGGGTCAGTTGACTATGCTTATAGCTCCAGCGTTGGTACCATAATTTCTGCCTCCTTCTAAACACCCCACTTTCTATTTTTGTAGCAAAGAGTCATGAGAAAATACACACTCAGGGAATCGTTCTCAAGTGGCAGTAAAGATAATTGGGGTGAATACCAATGAGCATCGCTTCCCAGGTGAATCATCAGAATTCCAATGCTATTTTAAAATAAAACATCTAAAGCTCAGGCATGTGGTCAGATTTGTCCAAGTCACACAGCAATTTAGCCACACAGAGAGGAATAGGTCTAATTCTTCAGATTCCTGATACAGTGTTTTGTTCTTAACTTCATTTGCCATCATTTTATGTCTAAAATGCTTCCAACAGCATTCTGGGTGCTAGAGCTATCATGTTAGAATCCTTGCCAAGAATGTCATATCTTACTGCTCTCAGTAATGTTCACTAAATAGGAAGAAGGTAGCTATATGCTCTATGCCTAAACTGGCATCTGACAAACAACTTTGTTTTGGTTATTATATATGAAGCTCAGTAAATATTCTTTATATACGGCAAAGTTAACATACACACACAACCCCAGCCCCACCCCCACAGGAATCAGAATTCAGTATTCAGTTACTCAAAAACAAAAAAAAAAAAAGGGGGGGGAAAGTCCATTTGGCTAGATCAAAGCTTTTTAAATGAATTTTTTTATTTTAAAATAGGTTTTGATTTACAGAAAGTTAGCAAATATAGTACAGACAGTTTCCATTTACCGAGCATTTAGTCTGCCCTGTTTTTAAGATCTTACATTAATATAATAAACTCATCACAACTAATGAACCAATATTTTTACATTATTTTTAACTGAAGCCCCTAATTCATTCAGATTTCTTTTGTTTTCATGTGTTGTTCTTTTTCTATCCCAGGTTTCCTTCCTGGATACCACATTACAATTACTGGTCATCTCTTCTTAATGTCCTCTACAATGTGACAGATTCTCTGACTTTCCTTGTTTTTGATATTAGCAGTTTTGAGGTCTACTGCTCCGGTGTTTTGTAGAATGTCCTTCAGTTTGAGATGTCTGATGTTTTTCTGATGATTAGACTGGGGCTATAGGTTTTGGGGAGAAAGATCACAGAGCTTAAGTGTTGGTCTGATCACAGGATATCAAGGGTACGTGCTACCATGTGTCTTACCACTGCTGATGTTAACCTGATCATCTGGCTGAGATAGTGCTAGTCAGATTTCTCCCACTGTAAAGTTCTTTTCACCTCTTTTCATCCTGTGCCCTTTGGAAGACGTCACTATGCAAAGCTCACACTAACGGGGTGGGGTGTTTTGCTGCATCTCCTTGAGGAGACAGTATTCATATAAATTATTTAGAATTTGCCTTTGCTTTGTAAATCACATATATACAATCATAAAATGCATGCAATTGTAAGAAATAAGAGAACATGAAACAAAGGGAAGATGTGAAAAGTCTCAGAAAACTCCTCGCTCTGCTTTCCTGATTTAGTGAGGACTGTATTTGTTAATAGTAATTCGTATAGTACATACCCATGTGTGGTCAGGTTAAATTGTCAACATTCATTAGTCACTTGCCAAATGTGTTTTGGTGCCTATTCTTTGTTAAGCACTGAATTCCATCATTTGATCTTTAAAACCGCACTGTGTGGCAGGTAAGAAAAGTGTCTTCAGTCACACTCGGTTTTCAGATGAAAACTGAACGTGACAGAAGTTGGTTCTGGTGTTATTGATTAAGCTGTAAAGAATTTCCAGGTTTCTGGACAACAAGTATAGTGCTTGACTACTCAGCAGTGTGGTCACCCTAACATCACTAAGAAGAAGAACAGAACAGGCTGCTTTTATTAAATACTCCAAAGTGTAATTCTTACTTGCTGAGCCACGTGTGCCACTGAGAAATCAAGGATTCAGTTTAACCTTTTATTTGGGGCATCCTAGGATTTCAACTCCCTCAGACACAATTTTCTCCCCACCCTTAGCTCCCTTCCCCTCCATAAACTATTATGCTGGCCATGTCTATGTTTCTGCTACTGGCAATAAACAGTGTATGGACTGGTCTTGAATGCCTACTGTTTTTTTTTTTTTTGACAAATTTATTGAAGTATAATTTACATTCCATGCCATTACTCCATTTTAAGTGAACAATTAAATGATTTTTAGTAAATTTACCAAGTTGTACAGCTATTCACATAAATCAGTTTTAGAAGATTTCTTTCCTCCTATTAAGTCCCCTAATTCCCATCCCCAACTA
>CAUYRT010103328.1:0-21903 GCA_963574885.1 Lepilemur ruficaudatus
AGTTGTCCAATTAATTTCTTTCTATTTATAGTAGAGACGGGGTCTCGCTCTTGCTCAGGCTGGTCTTGAACTCCTGACCTTGAGCTATCCACCCGCCTCGGCCTCCCAGAGTGCTAGGATTACAGGCGTGAGCCACCGCGCAACTCGCCAGTTTGCAGGTATAACCCTAGCCAAACCCAGCAAGCTTTGGCTTAACAAAGCCAAGGGCAAGATTCAAATCTGCAGTCGGAGGCTGAAGCCAAGGACATAGCTGGGTAGACAGGGTCACTGAGGGTTCTCGGCCCAACCCAGAGTACTGTTGTTAAAATAAAGAACTTGATATCACAGACTTTTAGAGCTCCAAGAAAATTTCCAAAGGATATAATTATAGTTATTTTCAAAAATTTTAAATACTTATAACATTACATGGATTCAATTTCCAGTTCTACCACTTATCCCACTTGTGTGACTTTGTGGGACAAGTCTCTTCACTTCTTTATGCCTCTAGTTTTCTTCCTCTTGTTTTTTTTTTTTTGCCATTTATAAAATGGGGAAAATAATAGTACCTACCTCAAAGTGCTATTATAGATACTAAATGAATTAGTACCTGTAAAGCTTTTAAAACAGTGCCCAATGTATATTAAATGCTTGGTAATTCTGGGCTTCAGATGAAAGCACAATGTCTTTGTTTGATGGAAGGGTGGATATGGTTATCACCGAGCTCCACTTCCTCATTTAGCTCAGAGCATAGCAGCCTTCATGGAGGTTCATTGAATTCTTGTGGTTTTTCAGAGCATATTTTTAAAATCACTGTTATAATACAATCCAAGTCCAAGAGCCCCTTTACAGGACCCATGTAAGATATGGGCATCTAACCTCTGCTTAATACTTTTAGCAATGGTAGTTTTATTATTTTAAAAAGCTACTAAGTGGTTGGTTCTAAGTATCCCAAATATTTTTTTTCTTCTTTATTGAAGTATACTTTACACATCATGCCTTTACTCCATTTTAAGTGCACAATCAAATGATTATTAGTGAATTTACCAAGATGTACAGTTAATCACATAAATCAATTTTAGAGGATTTCCTTCCCCCTACTAAGACCCCTAATTCCCTTCCCCAACCACCCTTCAAGCATGTCCCTCCCCTCCACAGTGCTAAGTATCCCAAATATTAAAGATGAAAAATTTTATAACAAATGAAGTTAGAGGTGTCATTGATCCAGGATACAACAGGATATAACAGGAGGAGCAGTTATCCTTAACTCTGATAGGCCTAAGATCTCATCTCTGTCACTTCTTAGAGGTAAGAACTTGGGCAAATGGCTTAACTTCTCTGAATCTCCATTTACTCATATTGAACATGGGGATAATCTTATTGTTTCACCCACAGATTTGCCGTGGTGATTAAATGATATGTTATATGTGAAGTGCCTGAAACATAATAGGCACTCAAAAACTTGCTTGTTATGATTCTACCCATTGCCCCCCTTTGTTTTTGAAGATCAGTAGAAGAAAAGGTAATTCTGCCCACATAGTTGCCTATCAGATTTGATAAACATGTGACATAATTGCCACTTCCTCTCCTTGTCCTTCCCTATGTTTTTTCAAATGTTACTCATCTGACAATTTTTCCAAACTCCCCACCATTCCAATTGTCCTCCTTTGATCATTCTTTAGTATGCTAATGGTCTTCTAACATTGTAACAGTCCATCTTGATTACTAATTCTCCATGTGTGGGGATTAGGCTTTCCTCAATAGCATGCTTTAAGTTTATTGAAATTGCCTAATTTTCCAAAGTGTCAGTTAGTTCTTGGATCATACTGAGCCTATGTTTAAATAAAACCCAGATTGGGGGTAGAGGGGAGAGATTTTACCTAAGTTGCTGTCAAGCCATATCCTTGTTCCTTCCTTTTAGGTGGGACTGAATGACCCAAGGAATCAGTCTCTTATTCATAAAATTAGTCTAGGTGGTTTGTGGGTGTGCACAAGCAGTCTCCTGATGTGAAGATATGGTACAGAAAATACCTTATATGGGGAAACCTGGGCAAATGTTTTCCACAAAACCTTACGGTTTCTCTTGAAATGTGTGTGGTTTTTCCCCCTGTTATATCCTATTGATCCCAAACTTTAAGATGATGCCTTCCTAAAAATGAATCCTGAGAGTAGTGGTAAAGACTAAGGAGGATCCTAAATCTACTTGTCATCTTCTTATCCAACAACAGGCACCTTATGTTGGAGTAAGTAAGATGGTTGAGATAACATTCATAGTTTTGCTTGCTTAGATATCTAAAGTCATGTACTGCTTTCTGACTTTATCAATTCAGACTAATAATTTAAGCAGTGAATATGGAGGTTTTGTTTTGATTTACACTGAAGATCCAAGTGTCAGTTACTATGCTGGACTCCAGAGATGCAATCGTGACAGAAATACACGTGATAGTCATTGCCCTTAAGGAGATCACAGCCATCTGTGAGTAAATAATTTCAATATAATGACATAAGTTCTATTTCACAAATATTTATTAGTGCTATGGGATCAAGAGATGACAACCAACTCTGCTTGCATGGTGAGGTTAAAATAGAAGTGGTGGCTTCTTTGCTGAAACCTGAAAGATAAATAGGAATTTTAAAAAGTTAACCAGGCTTAAAAGATTTAAATGCCATGTGTGTGTGTTTGTGTCTGTACATAGAAAAGTCGTGTGAGTGTGTGTGTGTGTGTGTGTTCAGTTTTTCATAAAATACATACTGTATTGTATATTTTGGAGAGATAAAAACTACCTATTTTGCTTAAGAAAATATTGATTTTTAGCACTTTTGAATTATTCATTTTTATTTATTTAACACAGAAGTATCACTCTCACCCTATTGATTAAAAATGGTTCAGAATGGTCTTTATTTGGCAAAACATCCTAACTATATTTCTTAAGAGTTGTTTTACAGATGTGTTCTTTTTAACAGAAGTTAAAGAAAAATCACTGTTTAAGCTGTTCTTTTATCTAGACTTCACTAATATAGACTTACTTCCCTTCAATTCCTTTGAGCTCGAAAAGGCAGAATATATCCATATATATGAGTAACAAATGCAGCCAAGCTAATGTATCTTAGTCAATTCGTGGCTGTGAAGAAAACCAATTTTAACCTGGGAAATCGATTGGAAATGTGGGAAACTCAGACGGCAGGAAACCAGTGACCAGGGCTACTTAAATTGTGTTAGAAATGGAATTTCAGACTACAAAATGCTTTAAGATTTGAAGGAACTAAGCAATCTAGTGATTCTGGTTTGCTAGGAAGAAGTGTTAAACTTTCTGACTATGGAAGAATAGCATATCCTAGGGCAAATTATAATTAAAGCAGAACAGATTGTATTTTTATTTTTCAGAGTAATTGTAAAGAGCAAGACGAATTCAGTGCAGCCTCCCAAAGGACCATTCAAAGATCTCCAGGTAAAGAAAAATTTGTTCTAGAAACAGAAGGAAAATGGAAATGGTATAAAATAAGAGTCTGCTGCATCAGTTAAGAATTTTAGGAAAGAGATAAAGGCAGCAGGAAAGTGAAATGAATTCATGGTCACAAAAGCAGTCAGAAATTAAAAGGGGGCACAGGTAATGGAAAGTCTTTATGATTATATCATAGATCATAAACAAAATGGATTTGCTAATAAATTGAAGAAACTACAATTAAAAATGACTATTAAGTATGTGCTTTCTCAAGTCTATATTTAACAGTAACAATGCCTTTCTTTTCTAAGAGCTATTTGAACAAGTTGGAACTAATGGAAAGCAGGCAAAAGAAAGTGAACAGCCAGAAGCTAGTAATTACATGAGAAAAGAATTACATTAGGGAATGTGAAACTTCTAGGTTGGATTCTCATGTCCTTTCTGTGAGCTCTGCTTTTACCTTAATATATGAGACTCAGTTCTGTTTCTAAGTAGCTAAACAAGGTAGGAGAGTATCAGTCGAAATCAGGTATAAGTGTGTTCAGAAGCATAGCAAGTAGAATACAATTATGTCCCAAGATGGGAATTTACAAATTTTTGAGAATTTGGTATTCATATATAAGAGAATATCTTTAAAAATCATTGAAAGTTATATTTGAAGGCATAATCAGTGGCTGGTTTCCAAAATGCTGTTAAGAAATACTTGTGCTGGGGACAGACACTACTACCTCCCAAATTACAATACTCCAGGGAGAGCCAGTTGCATCAGACACAACGTCTCCCATGTATTTCGAAATAGCCCAAGGCATGACAATAAATAGGGTATAATTGGGTATTTTTAATCTTCCTTGTCTCTGTCCTTAGAACAATCCCAACTAAGCTTGTCATCCAAACTTTCCTAAACCTTTTCCTCATCAAAATCTGGTACATTCATGCCTAATCCTCTCAGAGACCTATTCTCTGCAAACCAACTAATCAATTAAACCACACTACCGTGATCTTGTGATGCTATATATTTCTGGGTTATCTTTCCCAAGAGTTTAGAATTTGAGTAAGCATCTTCTGGAGACCCACAAGCTCAATTTAACAAAAAAATATAGTTATGATAGTAAGAATTATAGGGAAATATGACAGAGTACCATGACAAATTATTTGGACAGGTGAAGCTTTAAAGCATCTTTTAAATCATATTACACAGACTCATTTTTGTTATTCAATCTAAAATTAATTGATTATTTCATTATACTGTCTGTTATAATCTGCCTTCTAGGTGCTTTATGTGGTTTAACTAATTTAATTCTCAAAATAACACTTTGGATTATGTACTATGATTATGCTCTAATTTACAGATGCAGAAATGAAAACCCTAAGATTAACCTGCCTCACGTCACACAGCCAGTAAGTTGTAGAGCTGGGACTCACTCTTACCTGTGTCTGGTTCCAGAACCTCAGTTTTTAACCACTGTTCTTACTGCTTTTATATTGCATTACCTTTTCTTGGAATGAGGTTCGCTTGAATGTCTGTTATAGGGGGTGAGGTAGGGCTGGAATATCTGAAACATCTTTTATCTTAAATGTTGTCTATGTGTAGAAAGATCAATTAGGGAACTCATGGCTTTTCTGTGCTCCCCCTTGTTGAATATCTTCCTCCTTAGAAGAAGAATAAATTATCCAAATAGTAAATTCAAGAGAAAGAATTGGGCATGCAGAATTCAGCACCTTCGCTCTTTCTCTTTAAGCTCAACCTCTCTGCAGAGACCATCCATTTTGTTCAGCTATTTTGTGCCTTAAGTCTTTCAAGGCCAGGCTATTCCCCTGCAGGGAGAGGCCAGCACCTTGCCACATACAGTCTATGTCTGAGGCGCAGCATTAAGAATTCCACCTTTGACACATAGCTAATCCAAATTCTTCAATAGCTCCATCAATAATAATGCTGACATTTAGTGCTCTAGCTGCCTTACTGCTTTTTCAGCCCTCAATTGCAGAACTCAATAGTGAAAAAAAGGGTGTCAATTATTGATCTCTTCATATCACTAGAGTTAATTATGATTAAGATTTAGAAATGATGTGTTTTTCAATGGCAAAAAAAAATAGAAACCAGAATTTATTCACATGATGACAAACATTTGAACACTTAGATATATCTATATTATGCTACTTTTTTTCTCTGCACTAATGTATCTGACATTGTTGTATATGTAATACAAACTCATTTCTTGGTATAATTATTGTCTACTTATATTTAACGTATTTCTTGAGTTATTTCAAGGGTGATTGGAGGGACAGTGTTAATTTAGCATCTACATTTGATATTATATATAAATAAAGATATGTTAATAACTGGCTTATTTAAGTAGAAATCACTGGCCTGAAACATTCTAAATGTTTAGATCAACTATAGAGAATGGATTTATAAGGCCTGGTAGTGTCAGAATGGTCAATTACCTGTAGCACTCAATCTAACACTTGCATCCATAGTATCTTCTTTTGTTTTCTAATTGTTTCCTATTTCCCAATATTATCTTCCAAATGAGATTAGAAATTTTTCTAGAAAAAAAGGCAACATATAATGCTTTCTTTTTATGTTTCACCCTGATTCTTCCCTCTTGCAAGAATCACCAAAGGTTATATGTAAAATAAAATTTTGTTGACTTGAAAAGAGGAAAAAAATTCGTTAGGTTAGTTATCTACAAATCACCAAGATTTCTACTCTGAATTGTTCAATTTTCAACCAGTTGTTCTAATGTTGGAGAGATATAGCATATATCCCTTTTCATACTCTATCTCTTTGTAATAGTGTGTAGGTAGCAACTTTTGCCAATATTTGTCACACATTTCCTAATTGGACTCACAAAAATAGGTCGAAATTTTTATGATGTTTCTAAAACTTTGGTAAGACTAAGTAAGGTGGTGAAGGTGTTATGGGAGGAGGCTGCTTTGATATGAGAAATACTCTTTGTCACCATCAGAATCAGTGCATAAATCATCTGCCAATGTCCCTGGAGAAGTGGTGCCACTCATGTCAAGTCATATCTTAAGGTTTTCAGTGCCTTTCCAAGATGTGTGATGAATAGAGGTGGGCTATGTCACTGATGTCAGGTAGTAAGTTTTGGTTGATATCAGACATGCAACTCATACAAAGAAGAGCAAGCCATGTTCTTTTGCAGAATGTCAGTGCTGCCTCAACAGTGATATTCTGTATGTACACTTTGATATTACTCACTGAATAACAAAGTGTGTAAAGATCTCATTTCTTGAATGTGTATTTTTTAATATTGATTTTGGCATAGTATGATGCAAGTACTAGGTGCCTGGTTTGCACCTCCAACTCTTATTTTCTCATTTTAAAGGCTATCAGTGTAGAAATCCTAATGGAAGCTAATTCAGCTTTAGAAAAGCAGAAAACTCTAGATGATCAGGTTTAGGTAACTTTGGCTCCTTGGGTGGCTATTGTACTATTTCCCAGATGATATCAACCCTTGATCAGGAATTCAAATGGCAGTTATATTTGTGACTTCCTCCAAGTCTGTTAAACACTTTGTATTTCAATTGCTCCATTTGAATATGCATAATTGTATTTGAAATTTAATACCTTGCATAGAGCCAAGGCCATCAGCAGTGAACTTCAATAAATATATTTTTATGATGTTATTAAGGATAATAAAGGCTGTGATGGGAATTTAGGGGGCGTTTCATTTAGTTTGGCAATTAACAATTAACATCAAAGGTCTAATTGGTACATATCAGAGAGAGTTAAAAATCATCACATGTTAATACAAAGTGGCATTATTCTTTGCCAATACGTAATAGAGAAAGAGGGAGAGAGAGAGAGAGAGAGAGAGAAAGAGAGAGAGAGAGAGAGAGAGAGAGAGAGAGAGAGAGGTGTTTTAATTCAAAACAGCATTATTTACCCAAGGAAATGGACTTTTATTTTGTACTTTTTCATTCAAAGTGTTAAAAAAGAAAACAAAAAGGAATGACAACTATGTACAATCCCCTGAGATACATTTTTTACTCTGTTTTCTTCTTAGTGAGTCTTCTAAAATACTGTTTACATTTAAAATCCACTTTGAAGTCAAAATGATTAAATGGGGTCCCACATCATAGTCCTTACCGTCTTAAAGCTACATGGAATAATTGGGAGGTTTTTAGTTTTGCAGCGTCCATAAAACACTTTGTTTTTCTAACTAATTCAATATAATAGAAAATTTTAGGTCTCTAAATGGTCACAAGAGGGAAAAAGGGGTGAGAGGAAGAGAGGTAAACTTTCTTCAAAAATTAACAATTTCATTCTGTTGTGAATTATTATTCTCTACCATGTGGGACCAGCCATACCAAAGTGTGACTGGATCATTGAAGACAAAGTGTATCCTAAAATACATGGAGACAAAGAAGAGAGAGAGAGGAGGGTGGTGAAGCAAACATTTCTTCAACACATTTTCTGTTACTTCATATATGTCATCACTGATAGAAAAGGCAGAGGGCTGAGACCATGAGGACTTCAGGATCTCCAGAGGGGCAAAAACAAGTGCTTGAGATCTTGTGGTCGATTAATACCTGAACTGATGGATGAGTCCAACCTGGATCTCTAGGTATCTCGAGAGAAGGAGAAAAAGATAAGCATATCAGGGAGACTTTGAGTTAGTAGATCTGTGGAAGCTGCTTCTTTCCCAGAGCTCTCTATGCCATTTACTGTCATTATCCTTCTTCTCCAAATACCAGTGCCATTTGTTTGGCTTCGAAAAGAAAATAACACAGTTGTTTTGCTGTCTGATATGACTCACTTCTCCCCTTCCCCAACAATCTACTTATGGAAGTTGCTGTATCAACCCTTTTCTCTCCACCTAATCTTAGTCATCTCAGAATGTTAAGTACATTCTGGTTTCTAAATCCCAGTCTATATAAGCAATAGAGTGAAAATTTAAATTCAAGTGAATCATGCCTTTGGCAAGTTTTTTTCATTGAAATAGACTTTGAAAAATATTTTAGTCATGCTTGATGAATAGAGAAAAATCAGGTGGCCCCTGGGGTGTTGTATGTCTGTTTTCAGTGGGGCATGCTACTAAGAAAGGATTTTCAAAGGGTTTTCATCTTGACTCTGTACTGCTTTAGTCATATGTGCCTAAGAAGCAACACTACAGAAGTGAAATATGCATACTAGACCTAAGAGAACCAGAAGAATGATAATGATAATTAAATTAGCCAGAAGAAATGATTAAAAAAAAAATAAAGTTTTCTGGAGGAGCTAAGAGCCAAGTGTTAATGGCTAAATAGTTGAGTTTGGAGGAATAATTTTTAGACAGAGAAAACAGAGTTAAGCAAAGTGTCCAATTCAAGCACCAGTATGGTGTGTGCAAGTAGATACAGTGGAATTGGTAATGTTGGAGCATAAAGTATAAATTATAAAAAAAAATAAAATTGAAAAGGTAGGCACTTATTCTGTCTGTTGTTTGGGCCAAATATTTTGTCCTTGACACTTCATAAGAAAGAAATCTTTGTATTTTTCTTCCTGTTGTGAGGATGAGTTTTCAGTGAAACTCCCATAATTTATTACCAACATGGTTTGTGACAATAGGCCCTCTGTTTGAGCACACTGTGCAAAATTTAGAGCATCAGCATCAGATTGCTATGCTTGGAGTTCAGATTACAATAGTTCAAATCGATTGAGAAAAATAAAATTAAGCCTAAAGGAGTGTAAAGATTATTTATGTGCTATTGAAAATTGATGTCTTATACATCTCCAGCTGACTCAAAATTACAAGGAAAGGAATATATATCCATGGCGTGAGTTCACAAAACTTTGTTAGTGTTTTCCCCAGGAGGAAAAATAAGTGAAACTTTTTCTTTTGATTGGAGAGTAAGATGTAAATCTGATGTTAATAAGTATCTATCAAGGGAATTTCATGTTCTGAGATATGCGATCATGCAATAGATAGAACTGATTTTTAATAGCAAGGCATCTTGTAAATATCAGCAGGATATATTTTCAGCACAAAAGTATTGGTTGTGTTGCCTAAGTTAAAAGGAAATGCAAAGTATAAGTGAACTTTCTTGGTTTTCTGGTACTTTTTGACAACTGTTAATCATAGTAAATAAGCATATATATATAGAAACTTCTCTACATTTATTTTTATTTTTAAATTCGAGTATGTATCAGAAAAGTTAACAAATTGTCAGATGAGTTGATTCTTTGTTCATGACTGCAATATGCTTGAATAAATATCTAGTGCTTTTGATTAATTCTTTCTTGTCAGTATCTATATGCCTGTCTATATACCTAAACAATAGAGAGAAAATTTAAATTCAAGCAAACCATATATTCGGTAAATTGCTTAATTGAAATGAACTTGAAATATTTGAGTCATATCTAAGAAACAGAGGGAAATCATGTGGAGTTTGAGGCTAGGCACTGGAATTTGGAACACATTTCTTAGGTTTAATAAACCCTAAAGGAGTCCTTGAGCCATTCACTATGGAATCCTCCCCATTTGAGGTAGCTTATTGGCCGAATCTCCAGGTTCTTGGAATGGCTTCATTTGCACATGAAGCTGTATTTAAATTCCTGCATTCCCTTTCCTCTTGGATGGCAATTTTAAGCCTTTCTCCTTTTGCAGTAAAATATTTGTCTGTTTCATCATTCAGTACCAATTTGATGGTGCGTACATGGGGAGCCGATTCTTCTGATCTTGTGTCACCTCACTTTGGATAATGGTCTCAAGCTCAATCCAGGAAAATAAAAGCAGTGCTAGATCTCTGTCGTTTCTTATAATTGAGTAACATTCCACTGTATACATTTACCAAATTTTAATAATCCACTCATGAATTGACGGGTACTTGGGTTGTTTCCACGTCCTTGCAATAGTGGATCCTGAAATAAAAAAAAAAAAAAGTAAAAAAAAAATGTCACTGTAAGTAAATAAAAGAAAGCTGAATAAAAAAAAATTGTTTCAATATCAGCACAAAAACAGTTTGAGGATTATTTGTTCTGGACAACAGATCTCTAGAGCTCCTAAAATCACATTTGCCTACATATAAGAATGCCCTATATAAATAAATAAGCTATTATTGAAAATATGTTTAAGTAACCTATTGGATTCAGTAAAAAGAGAAAAAAAAAGTGGGATGTGCTGTGTGCTAGAATAACCAATCAAATTCATTGAAAATATCAGGTTGTATATTTGACATCATAGAGATAAAAAAGGTCTAATTATATAATTGGATGTTTAGCTTTTGAACTGGCTCTTTTTGGTATCTTTTAAAAGCAAATTCAAAGTCTGTACTCTTTTCAAGGCCAAGTGTACGCTATGGCTCATCTTCAATACATTACTAAGAATCCTGCATGTTCTGACTGTCCTCCGACAGCCCTCTTCTTGTACACACACACATGCACACACACACAGAAACACACACACACATGCCAGCTCTCCTTCACACATTTTGTAACACATGGACTTAATTTTTTGTCTAATTATCTAATGGAATGTCTTGCCAAATATTTGGCTAATGAGGTCCTGGAGGACAGTGAATTATTATTTTACATATTTGAATATAATCGTGTGTTTAGTAGAGAGTTGTGCACAAAATAGGTGCTACTCATTGAACGAATTAATTAATGAAATGACACAAAACAGCTGGCTACAGTAGATAGATGTAGTAAATTCATAGATCGAAAAGTGCTTGCTTCTAATTGTGTTCTAAGTATGATCTTCATATTCTTTTTCGGAAATTCAGTGGAATTTCAGGAAAAGTAAACCAAAACAGTGTGGTGGGAGTGATTGTCTCTTTTGTGTGGGAATTAATCTCAGAGAACATTTGTTAAATACTCATCAGCATTGATTCATCCCATTCTCTCTCTCAGCCATCGTGAAGTACCTCTTGAGTGAAGTAATTGTTTTGTTTGTGCATTCACTGCTGCAAATGCAAGGAGGCTCCAGGTGATATGCCTAATTGCCTTTTTCACTACCAAACTGCTGCACACTTTTCAATGGCTTTATCTTTAAAGAGAACATCTCAATCTGTTTCTCTAATTGAGAGTGAATCCCATCTTCTAATTAAGAGATTTGTCAATGCAAGCAATGGGTTACTGGTGTGTACTCTGGGGCAGGCAGTGATTCAATCTAAGTATATATTACTTTTTATCTGTCCAGCTTTGAGTCAAGCAGTTGTGTGAGGTGATTATTTTTTTTTCTTGCCTTCCATTCGCATATTCACGTGAGAGAGATACTTCGGTTGTAAGAAATGAAGGCCAATTCATGTAGAGTCAGTACTCTTACAACAGGACAGAACTTGTTTCTGAAACCTTCTTCAGAAGAGGTAAGCCCTGCACACACAGCCTCAATGAGGCCAGAACTAAGAAAATGTTGAGGCAGGAGCTAGAGAGAATTTGCATGTGTTATTTTCCCTATTTTTTAAATATCTAGTCCAAAATGTTTTACCCATCAATAAAGAACTCTATATGACTTTGTGAAAATGATTTATACAGTTCCAGACATGTATTGTTTTCTTATCCTTCTCATTCTTCCTGTCCCATTCTTTCCTTCAGCCAGCCACAGGAACTTTTTGCCATGACCTCTCTCTCCATGAAACCGAACTAATATACTAATTTTCCTTGCTTTCGCTTGCGCTACAACTGCTGATGAGAGACATTTGGTTCTCCTTCTCTTAGTCTATTTCTATTATATTCTTTTAAGATCTGGCTTTACTACTAATAATAATCATTACAATACCATTGATAACGACAATGATGATGATAATTATAAGTTCTGCATTCAAATATAAACTTTATGAAGGCAGGAGCTGTTTTCATCTTCTTTATCATTTTATATAGCAAACAAAGAAAGCCATAGGGGACTGGCCACTCTCCTGAGGAGCACTACTAAGACCATGCTGATCTTTATGGAAGAATGCCCTACCATACCTGGTGACACACACCATATCCCCAAATTAGTGTTTCTTTATTTGTACTTGCCTATATAACCACTTGCTGTTTCTGGGTGCAGCATGGAGAATTGCCTGGCTAGCCATCACTGGAGCCCTGGCACCTAAGTTCCCCGAATAAACTCATGTCTCTTTTCTCTGGCCCTCCTGTTTTGTTCTTTGGTATCAGATCACATTATGTGGAGGCTGTAAAGGCCCTTAATAAGTAGAACACAAATCATTGACTGAAAGCTTCCTAATTTTATATTCGCATTTTAGTTTTACAAGTATCTTTGGAAATAAATACTCATTATTCCTATTTCACAGATAAGAACATTGAACTTCAAAGTGAGGATAACCACATCTACCTTTAAAGTATAGTTAGAGGGATGCTTCTTGAGCTTAAATGAACATGTGACTCACCCAGGGAATCTTGATTAAATGCAAATTCCTATTCAGTAGGTCTTGGATGGGGCCCAAGTTTCAGCATTTCTTACAAGCTCCCATGTGATGTCTACATTGTTGGTCTGAGTGAACCAACACTTTGAGTAGTGATATTCCCTTAGAATCACCTGCAAATGAGTATGTAAAGTTCAGATTTTTGGCCCACCCAGATCTACCATATTGTAATCCTGGAAGTGAGAATCAGTGACCTACACTATAAGCAATTTGGTGGTTATTATGAAGATTAAATTATTAAAGTGTATGTGCAGTACTTTATGAACCAAAAGTGGTATATAAATATTAGAATGTCATTGTTATTTTATATTTGTTACTATTATTATTGTCAGTGAGATAAATTTGGTCTCTGTACCATTCCGAACATATTGATACTGGTTGAAAAGGCTGTTTTTACTAATACATATCTACAATTAAATCTTCTAAACTAAATCACTGAGATATTATTGTGGTGATATGGGCAAAAATACTGTAAAGAAAAAGTACATATGCTGCATCTTACAATGGAAATGATATATGTGTGTATTTTTTAGCATAATATCTACTAATCTCTAATAATCTTAAATTGTTATACTTAACACTAATTTAATTGTTATAGAATTGGGGACCAAATAGTTTCATTTATGTGCCTGTTAATGAGCTTAATGCTGAAAATCAGCAAACTAGTTACTTAGTAGTGTTTTAAAGCTTTTGGGTTCTTTTAAATGAATACGTGTTTGCTGTTTAACTTGGAAATAAATGAACAGGTGGCTCTCACATCTTCATACATCCTGAATGTGTCTTAGCACTGGGCTAATTACTCTAAAATATACATTTTCATGGTTGAATTCCAGGTTATTTCTGAATTTGACATTTATGTGTTTAATTATGCATCATCACCCTAAGATTAAAATTGTCTTTTAATTTTGTTCAGTAAAGAATATTGCTGATCTAGTTGTAGAAAAATAACTTGTTTTAGATTATGTTTAACCCCATATAATTCCATTTTTGGGAAATCTAACATGGTGCTAAAATTTAGCTTTGGTCCCTGTCCTCTTTTTTTCCCTCCAGTCTCAATTGAGTGTTGTGTGAACACAACTATGAATAGATTTGACATCATTTAAATTAAAAGTCTTTAAAGACATTTAAACACATAAAATGAAAAGTTTCACATTTGGATTGTGGCAAAGGTGATAAAGCTACTTTATCTCCCATGTCAACCCTGATCACTTTGTAGTGGTGGCCTAGAGTACTGGGCTGAGAAGGATTGTAACTAATTAGTAATGACTGCCAAGGGCATGGGAGAGGTGAGTGGAAGCATACATGTCAGGTATTCTCCAGCTCGGTGTTCAGCCAGAATATCTTCAAGAGTGGGAAAAGCACAGAATTTGGAGTTAGAGATACCTTGGTTCAAATACCAGTCCTTGGTCATATTATCTGAACTTCTGAGTCTGTCTCCACATATGTGAAATGAGAAGACAATAACTCTCTCACAGTATTGTGGTGGATATCAAATGAGGTAACACAAGGAGAATAACTAGCATAGGTGCCTGAACCCCTGAACTGAACTGTTCTATCTAGTGCCCTTGAGAAGGGCAGCTATTAGATTTGAATTAGTGAATATATGATTAAACATATTTGCTACCTTATCCTTAGAAGGTTATCAGGCATTTGCATACCATCACCTAGCAAGGCCTTTAAATATATGCATTTTAATTGAGGGCAGCAGAGAAAAGCCCTGAGATTCTTAACTAGAAAGGCAAAACAGAATGTGTGAGACAATGTAAGATACCAGGAAGGAGATAAGTAACTTGAAAGCTCTGCTCATTAAAAAGACAAATAAAGGGATAGCGCTATAACAAATGATTTCTCCCTTCCTAACTTTGCAAGTAGTCACACAGCAAGTGAGGACATTATTTAACCTCTCCGTGCTTTCTTTAAACTGAAGATTATAGTATACCCACTTCTAAAAGTTGTGAGAATTAAATAAACTGAATGAATTAGAGAAAATTACTTAAAATAATGGCTGATGCAGAGTAAGCACTAAGTACTTGTTAACTAAATTTTAAAAGATAGCAGCTTAATCACTGCACTAAATAAATACTAAATCTAACTTAAGATATTCTAGGCATTTTGTGTGTTCATCTATATCTATATATCTACACGTTTCTATCTATTTTATATATCCCTTTCCCTCTATACAGACTTTCTTGCTTTTAGTATCCTAGTGAGACTCCCCACTTTTTTTCTGACTGTAAAATAAACATTTTTGTCCAATGTTTGGAAAAAGTAGTATGGAACATAAAGAAGTAAACTATACAAGACTCCAAAACTTTGAAATTTCTCTTAGGTAATGTTTTTTATAATTAATCAACAAATTGTACACTTTTGCCCTGGTAAACTGTTTTATTGTAGCATATATTTCAACTTACCTTTTCCTGCATTGGTTAGTTGCACACAGGTGAACCATGTTTATCTTTCCTAATAGCTTTAAACTTCTTGAGGAAAGGGATTATATTTTATTATTTGGTATCCCCTACCATTCCCAGTATATAGTAGGTACTCAATATATTCATTTAATTCAATATACATGGTCCTTGTTTTTGAGAGACTAATTATAGGTTAAAGATAAAAAAAATTAAAAACCACATTAATTACTCTAACCACAGCGTGTCTTAATGACCAACTCAATATTTCACATTGTAACCGAAACAGGGCTAGTGGTCTGATACATTTTGAAGGAAGTTCTCCAGACTGAAGTATCCTCATTGGTTGTCTATATGCCAGTTTATCTCAAGCTATTTTTTCTTTGTAGCTATTTGGCTTATTGTGCCTTATCTCAACTTCTATAGCTCTATTGGGCTTTATAGGATTAGAATGAATGACTTGATCTAAATAATAATAAACCAATCTTTGTATTGTGTAAATTTTGTTATTGTTGCTTAACTGACTCTATCTACTGTACCTTCTTCAAAATTGATTCCTCAAATCACTCAAAATCCAGGTCTTGACTCTGTAAATTAAGATATAATATATAAATTTTTTGTAATAATTTCATATTTCTGATCCCAGGGTAAACTGGGCCTTCTTTTGTCGGTCCATAAGAACCATGGAGGCTGCTTGAGCATTAGCTAGGTCTATAGGCTACATGTTTGTTAGATGCTTGAGACAATTTTTAAAATTGATACTGTGAATTAAAAATAAATCCTAAGCGCACTGCTAAATGAATGGACCCCTCTTGGCCCAGGGACCCCAGAAACACCTTAAAACTGAGTTCCCAGCCATGATGGATGGGAGAGAGAAAATGCAATTACATGTTTATGATTTCCATTCATAAATAGTCTTAAAATTAATAAATAGTCAATAATTAGTCCATTCATAAAATTAATAAATAGTGACTCTTCCTATAGCTTATTAAATATGTATATTTGACCAGTCTGATCAGTATAAACTCCTGTTGCTCTTTGTTTCTTCTTTGAAGCATGTGTGCCTGGCTTCTGGCTGGGGCTCTGCTTCCCAACCTGTTGGAATGGCTGCCCAACAGGTGGCTACCCTTTATGAGAAATAAAACTCTCCTTTTTCCAAAGTATAAACCTTGTTAATTAATTTTTTATTTAATAATACATAATTGTACATCTTTATAGGGAACATGTGATATTTTGATACACGAATATAATGTGTAATGATCAAATCAGAGTCATTGGCATATCCATCACCTCAAACATTTATCATTTATGTGTGTTGAAAACATTTCAAATCTTCTCTTCTGCCTGTTTTGAAATGTACAATAAATTATTGTTAATTAGAGTCACCCAACTGTGCTATTGAACACTAGAAATTATTCTTCCTGTCTAACTGTATTTTTGTACCCATTAACCAACCTCTCTTCCGAGATGCTTTTTGAAGTATAACCTATCTTTTCTTTTTCTTTTTTAAAAACTAGCAATGCTCTGCATTATTGATTAATATATTCACAGTCATCTCATGGTTTTTTTGCTCTCCAACCCTGGATATTAGCCAAGCTCAAACTGAGCCTCACTTTGCTTTGGGAAAACATAAAGCAAGCAAGCCTATGCATTCATTAAGACTGAACAATCTTTCCTGAGGGATTCTTGGAATTGCACCATGTAGAGTTAAGAGTGTCTGACCTGAATAGACATAAATGTCAAGTCTACTTCAAGTTCACCTCAAGTTAAAGAGTAATAAAAGATGATCCCATTTATAGATTTCTTTTTTATTTTAGAAACTGGGATTGTTACTGAGTGTAGCTATCATTATCCACATGCATAGTGTTTAGCGGCAAGTTCTTTTTTTTTCTTTTATTGGGGGAAAACTACAAGCATTTACAGTACAATGTTTACAGTCACAATTTGTAGTGAGCTGATTTCCCAAAATAAAAATTGCCTATATTTAAAGTTATACTTCTCCTGATTTCCAGTCTTTGCTCACAGCAAACAGTTCTGGCAAGGGAGTCAGGTTCTGTAACCCAGTCATGATACTAACATAATGGGAGAACTTGAACACGTCACTCTGACCTCTCAGAGCCTCAGTTTCCTCACTTGTACAATGAAAATGTGAGAACAGAAGTTCTCTAAGGACCTCCTAGTTCTAAATTGCTCTAATTCTAGGAAGTAGTTATGAGTCAGTGCTAATGCTGGCTTAGGGTAAAGATGGCAGAAGGTTGCTCATAACCTAGGGAACCATGTGTGAACCAGACCACTTGGGTCTTCTTCATATCTCTACCCAAGCTGGACACAGAGGCAGTTCATCAGAAGAATCCCCAACTGCTCCAGCTCTTCACAGCCACCATAAACTGTTTGGCTTTTGGTATCTCAGTGAGTACTGGTATTAGAGGCTGCCTGATTGCAACAACCTTAGGATGATGCTATGCCTCCAATATAGAGAGAATTCGTTCATTTCATCACTTTTTTCATCGCCCTCTTCTTTCCTACAGAAAATTTCCAAAATTCATCTTTACTTGGAACTGCAAATTCTCTGCAGCTCTCTCTTCCTGTGGTAAGCAATGAGGCTTCCCAAACAGGAAGTGTCTGCAACTTCTCCAGAGTCCCTACTCCAGCCGTTAGCTCGTCATGGATAGTGCCATCACCCTCTGGCACGTCTTTACAGTCATTCATGGGTAGTGCTTACCTTTACCAACATGCTAGCACAACTATGCTGTCTGAGGTTACTGGCCAGAGCCCCATGTCCATTTCAACTGCCTCCTATCCAAATGTTTTTGATTGGGATATGACAGGAAGCACTGAAAAGTCATCTTCACATGGGGACCTCACTGTGACTCTCATTGACCAGGACAGAACTGTTTCTTCCATATCTATGACAGCCCATTATGATAAAACTTCAGATGCAAATACCATGGTCCCTCTATACCAATCACTGTCTGCCAGCCTTGTTCAGGGGACACCATCTCAAATTTCAAATAAAGAACACAGCCTGTCACTTCCTTATCAGGAAGGAAGCAAGGTCTATTACTATAATCAAAGCACACTGGGACCACTACTGTCTGGAGAACTTAGCCCCTGCCTACAATCCCATGGCTCTATGTCATGCACGGGAAGTATGTCCTCTGCCTCTCAACCAGAAATGGTGATGGTGCTAAAGGAGGTTCAACCTACAAATGTCCTACCAGTTACCTCCACGCCTAGGATCTACTACTCTGTGTCTGCTCAGCCTATCACAGAAACAAGTTTTGAAGGTAAGTGCAAACAGCAAAAAGGGACAGCAATGAAAGAGGATCAAATCTGGAGCTGAGGAGTGAGTCCCCAGATAGGTAGAGTTTAAGTCCTGGGAGTTTAAGCACTAGATTTGCTTAGTGTTCCCCATTTTCAGACTCTACATAGGAACATCTAATACAGGTGGGAAGGTAGAACACTATAGTGTCCACCCAGGATACCTGTAAGAGAATCCCAGGAGTATGCTGGGGGCTACCACACTCTTTGCTGCCTTAGTGTGCTGATCGGTTCCTCTGCACCATCACACTGGAATTAACTCCCTTCTGTGATATATTGCTTTAGTCCTTTTGGAAGACACTTCAGAATTCTTATTGTGGTAGTGACATTTTAATGTTCCTTGGTTTGCACCAGGATTTAAGATCTTGTGTCCAGAGATCCTGTCCAAAGCAAGCAGGCTCAGAATCTGTCCTTGCTTATCTCATGAGGATGAGCTCCACTCACTCTCCTAATCCATGGAGTGAAGTGTTTTTACTCTCTCAGCAGAGTGAAAACAATGGAAAGGACCTTACAGAAGAATGCTAGGATTTATAAAACATTTCATATGTTTAAAAATCACTTTAGCTTTTATTTCAATTATAACAACTCTAAGAAATATAAAGAAAACCAAGAAAAAAATGGCATCAAATGATAACCAGTAAGAACTAGGACAGTCACTCCCTATTTCCTAATACAGGGTCTTGTCCATGATACCCAGGAAGAGCTAGTAGAAATGCCTTGCCCTCTGTTATAAGGTGCCTGACTCTGCCTTGGTGTGTAGGGAGAGCATCTCACTTACCAGGGACTGACTGCTTCCTTGATTCCTTTGTAGTGATGGAAACTTCCCTGGAGATGGACACTTCCCTGGGATTACAAACTCCAAACCAAACACTTTGTCTGCGACAAACGCCAGAATTCCCCAAGTCCTGCAAAAGCAGAAATATCCAGATAATTGAGAATAACCCACCTTCCGACTTTGGGGACATTTCAATCATAGCTCCAGTCCAGAGTCCTTCTGATTTCTTGGCACTGCCTCTAGCTTCAAGCCAGGAACAAAAAGAGAATAAGAAGTTGGATGACACTAAAACCAAGCTTTCAAAGCCTCTGGATGCCTATGGGATCCCAACAGAAAACCAAGATCTTCCACTACTCCCTTTAGAAATTCCTGATATCCACCAGCTTCTGGCCTGCATTGAACCTCTTGGCCAAGAGGTGCAGCCTGGTTCTAAAACTGCCAGTCTAGGAAACAACAGCCTGAGTCTTCAGGATCAAGGAACACTTGAAAGTCAGATTGAGTCTGGCAGTAGTTTTTCAGACATCTCTACACTGGTGAAGGATATTCACCTTCCCCAACTCTTCAATTCCTTAAAAGATCTTGATCAATCCAAAGATCTCACAGCAATCAAAGCCGAAGATACCAGAGCCAGCATGCTGAATCAGTCACAGGAAAAGTCAAGTGTCACAAATCCTTCCTCTGATCAAGTCAGGAAGAACAAACATAAAGCTTCTGAGCCTATCAGTGGTGCTCCCAAGGCCAAAATCCAGCCAAAGAATACAGACTGTCTGATAGGGGAAGAAGTAATTGTTTTCAGTGCTGTAGCCAAGCATTCTAACAGCAAACCTCAGAAAGTTGCATCCAGCAGGAGCAGCAAAACTAAGAGTCATGGGCAGGAAAAGACCAAAAGGACCAGAGAAAACGATTCCAAGAAAGCTGAAGAAAGTAAGCAGTCGGGGAACAAAGTCAAGGAAGAGGAGAAGCCAACCATTCCCAAGATGAAGCGGAAGAAAAATCAACTTGAGCTTAGCCCACAGAATTTTAAAAAGCCTCGAAGCTGCCTAGGCATGCACATGTTGGAGTCTGTCCAGGTTTTCCATGCACTGGGAAAGAAGAATGATAAGAAAACTGGACTCTCTTCCTTCAGGAAGCTGGAAAATTCAAGCAACACCAAAGACCCCCAGCCATCCACAACTTTCAAACCACGGCTGGATACCCAACGTGAGGGTAACGGTTTTGAGAAAACTCCCGTCAAAGCCCAGAAAACAGATGGCAGTGCTGGAAAAGAGTGTCCATCTCCATCGCAGTATGAGCTGCCACCACCTGGGAAGGTCAAGTTGGTACCTTTGCCCTTTCCGACCCTGGACAAACCTCCAGCTAGACCTGTTCCTCGGCGGCCACATTCCCTGGCATCACGTAGGCCTGCTGCAGCTAACCCTGCCCAGCCTGATTCTACTAACTCAACTCAACCTATTGCAGTCAATCCATCCCGACCAGCTCCTGCCAATGTGTTTTCGACAGTTCCTGCCAGACCAGCTTGGCCAATTTCAACCAATGCAAGCAGACCCAGTTTGACCAACCCTACCCGGCCTAGTGGACCTCAGTCTGCTGCTTCTAAGCCTGCACCTTGCAAGACATCATCTTGTACTTCCCTCCAACAAGAGCCTGTTTTCACTGCTGTGACCAAGGCCCAGTCACCGCCCAAGCCTCAAAACCAATTTCTACTCCAAGACTTCAGCTGCCAACCAATTCCATGGAGGAAACCCAATATTTCTGGGCCAGTGCTATCAAAGCCTATCACAAAAGAGCAGAGGCCAGAGCGTGAAGCCATGAAAAGGAAGGCTCAACAAGAGCGTGAGAATGCTGCCAAATACAGCTCTCTGGGGAAAGTGCAGTTTTTCATTGAGAGGGAAAAAGAGATGGAAATTTCATGCTACTATGGCTACGTAAAATAAGAGATGCTCAGTTTATTAGTACTACTTTGAGTACCAGCTGGTTTTCCACATATAGATAGATAGAAATTTCCCTATTAATTCTGATATATTTTAAAATCTTAATAAAATTGAATAAAGAAATGTAATAAAATTGATTAATAGCAGAGTAATAAAGAGTCCTTCTGAGTTTTGATGTGCTGTTAAGCGTGGTTTTTCTTTGGGGGAGGTAGGGATCAAAGGCTGCATTAGAAAGAAGGAACTGAAAGTTGGGTGGGAGAATAGGGGCAAAAGGGATTAAGTATTGACAAAAGAGGAAAGAACCTGTTCCAGGACTAGGAAGGCCAAAAGGGGAGACATTTTATGGATTTATAAAAAGTGCCAGGAATGGGGAAAATGGCAGAACGAAGACTCAGAGTCTAAGGTTCGGCTAAAACAATAAAATTAGAATTAAGTTGACAGTGGGAGATGAGCCTGGGTTGACCACAGAAATGTAAAGAAATATTTCATGAAGTACGGCCTTGTATCTCATGACTTATCAGGTAACTATTTTTGAAAATAAGATACAGGACGCATCTCCAACAGATTTGGGTTACCTTCTGTGTATATGATCTATAGCTGAGAAAGGTGAGTACAAAATACAGAGGACTCTACCAAGGGAGTGACAAGCAGTTATCCTGGGGGCAACTGAAAACCAG